>UXGC01000206.1:0-233202 GCA_900480045.1 Eurytoma adleriae
GGGGGGGGGGGGGGGGGGGGGGGCGGAGGGGAGCTTTTAAGGCCGGGATTTAATCGACGGTGTAAACGGTCACGACGCCGGATTAAGGGGCTTCGGACTGGCGCGCGGGGGCCGCCGCGGAAAAAGCGCTTTTCGCGACTATTCCCTCTTTTAGCTCGGAGCCCCGCCGGACTTATCCACCTTATCCGCGGCCGGGCGTTCGACGCGCGCGGATACACTGACCGGCGAAAGTTCCTTTTGTTCCACGGCTGGGCTCGCGCGCGATTTACGGGCTGCGCCGGCCACGCCGACGAGCGCTCACTCGCGCACGTGACGTAATTTACTTTCATCCCCGCGGCAAAGTAGTAACTAAATATATAAGTTTTATTGATGCGTTAAATATATATATTTTTTAAATTCTTTTATCGATGTTTGTCTTAAAAGTGTTTTAGCTAAAGTGGAATTTAGTAACTGAGAATTCATGTTTAGATCATAGAAATTTATCGACATCAATATTTTCCTTATTATTTAAAAACTATAAATTTTTTTTAAAAATTGCTCGTCAATTTCTTTTTATTTTTAAAAATCATTTTAGACATGCAATATTTTAGCTTTTATCGTTTTTATTGTTAATGTTTAAAAATAATTATGGCAAGTCGTTATAAATATCTGATTAAACATTTACAACCTCATGCATATTATTATAAATTTTCATAAATAAAGAAATCGAGACATTTAAATTAGTTTCTCGATTGCAAATGTAATAAATATCACAAAGGATGTACGAGTTTGAAAATGCGTATAGATTTAGTGGTCATACACTATCATATGAACCTGGCAAAGCTCGGATTTGCGCGCTACTGTTCATCTTTATGTTTATCCAGCGTCGAGCCGGAGCCGTTGTAATGCGCGATATTTCGATACACCGCGAGCAATTCGATTTACAGTCTCGCGCTGTACGCTCCACGAATACCGCATACCACAGTTCGACAATCAAAAATAAAATCATAAATTAATAAATAAATCTGGCCTGATGCACATGCCGCTGCATGGCTAAATGAAATTCGACCGCGATTTCCGTCGAGAATAAAGTTGCCGAGCGTACGGCGCATGCATCACAGGTGCCCATTAAACACGCTGGAAACAAAAACTTTCGACCGGCCGGGGCCGTATTAAGGAAAGCAGCTCCGCGCGTACGGTTAGCTGGTGTACGTGTACCTGGTGGCGCGCTAATCTCGTTACGGACGAGGCGAGGAAGAGAATCAAACGATCGGCCGCGATCCAGCGACTGTGTGCCTCGGACTCGGGTAGAGATAGATCGCGTTTGTTTTTTTGCGTTAACATCGAATTAATGGGTACTATCTTGCTCCATTTTTTCCTTCGTTATTGTTCCATACGGCAAAGGTTTGTTATGATTTAACGAATACATGTACAGGACTGTTTTTGAAGATTTAAATGTTCGCGGAATATAAATTTTTTAAAACATTTTATTGGAAGATCTTAACGGAATAGGCAAACCTCAATTATTATTTGGATTTTTTATAACGAAGCTTTTTTTCCACGAACTTTGTAAATGATTAATTCTTCGTGATTTGTAAAGTATAAACAGTAAAAGAATAAATTTCTGCTTTTAAATATTAATTTCTCTTTAATAACTTGATTAATTCATAAAATGGAAAACAATATAGATCAGTCGGCTCCGTGCCGCAAAAATAATTTTGCTTTTTAATATAAGCCCTTTTCGCCTGTATCGTTCTTACCAAAGGGAGCTCGGCACTGAATAATTCAGTGGCAAGCGAGAAAATAGCGCAACTGTCGTGGAATCTTATGGAAATCGGAGGGAGGCAAAACCTCGCCGGGAGGGGCGTAACGAAGTGCGAAGTCCGCGGAAGACCGAAAAATAACTGCATCTTATCGATACCCGCCTTCCCATGAGCTTTTCAAAATCGATCAAGATATTCGAAGAAAAGAAATAGGCATCGATCGTTTATTTAGAGTTTGCTGAACAGCGCCTCAATTGTGTTCCGAAAGCATTTAAATGAAAGTTTTACTTTGGAATTTGCGTCAAGTTCACGACTTGCAAATGAAGAAGAATGAGAATTATGCGGAAGTTTAAACTTTTAACTGTGTTTTATTTTTGAAAAACTAGCGCACACTTAACGGAGTTTTACCTATAACAAACGTGATTTTTCGAAAAAACGCACATTTCTAAACGTAAATAAATATAAAGAGGTATTTCGTAATACATAAAATATTTATTCACGAGTAAAAAGACCTAAAATTAAATATTAAGGGTCTTTAAAAAGTTCGGATTACGCATGAAATATTAATTTACCTTATCAAGCAAAAAAAATCCCAAATAAACCATCAACATACCATCGAACTGAAATAAGCACATAGACAACTTTCCTCTTTGCGAAGATGCGAGCTTTATTGCTTGCTCATGACCTGTGATTACCTACGTACCTAATTTACCGTGCGCTATAACGGCCGCCTTTAATTTTTACGAGGCTGGATGAAGAAACGGCGGGTACTAGCAACGGGGGAAAAAAGAGCGAGAGAGAAAGGAGACGGGGACGAATAGTTCAGTTTAATTAACCAATCAGGACGAGCGGCTTGGCCGGCGGGGTCAGGAAGCGGTCGCGTCCCAGCGGATTTCCCGGCAGTGCACTCGCGGTCCCCCAGCCGTAATTTATTCGGCTTTGGGTTCGCGTCGAGCGCGCATACCCCCGCGCGCGCGCTCGCCGAAATTTTCGTGTACGCTTTTTTCGCCTCCCTCGGGTAAGGGCTGCCTTTCATTTTCCACTGTAATTGATATACTCGCGCCTCGCGCGACGCCTCCGCACTGGGTCAGCTTTTTTGGCACTTGGCTGCTCGACTAACTTACGAAATTGAATGAATAAAATAATTGAAACGAGTGTTTCGAAAACGAATAACTGAAGTCGATTATTTTACATTTATTTTAGTCGGCTTCTTGATTTTCTATTTTCACTCGATAGTTAGGTATAGAAATTTATACAGTACGTACAATGCGAGTTTTTTAAACAAACGTATGATGAAAGATTTTATTATGAATAAATTTTATGAACTGCAACCAATATTTTAAAAATTTTTTACATCATAAATCTTTGTCTGCTTGACAAAGAAAAAGTGAAACACTAACAAGTATAAAACTTCAATGTTATAAATATAATGTAAAATTGAATAAATACTCAACTTCAATGTATTTTTAGTAAAATCCAAGTATTTATCCGTGAAAAGTACTCTAATTTTAACTCGGTACATTTTGTTCTGCTCTAATATGTTGTGAATCTCAATGCCTATGGAGGTCCGTTTATTTTACTTCAGCTTTTCACAAAGCTCAAAGCTCTCTCTCTCTCTCTCCTTCTCTCTTAGTCGGGGCTTTTAACTTTTCAACCTCGAGTGTTCTTAATGTTTTAGTAGGTTTAATCCCTCAAACTGACAGTCGCGAATCCTCCGCTTTTATTGCTTTATCGAGTTTCATGCGTTGGTTTTGTCAATTACCGCGCTTCTATTGTCCTTCTAATGTCCTCCAGAGGGTCTCCTTCTTTTTCCATTAAAATAATTTACCTTTTTTAATCAACCACCTCGGTAATAGAATTATTAAATTTTTTTTTCTTCCACTTAACACATTTTTATCGATAGCCGTATAATTTAATTTTTTGAAGTAGAGAACGCGTAGAATTTTACCGCTCTCGTTTTATTTTAGCCACTAAAATTGAAAAAGATTTTCCACCTTTTTTTTGCACTCGTCAAGTACCCAATTTTTTTAAACCGCGGAAGTTATTGCAAATACATTTTTGTAGCACGTCACTCATTTTTCCTTTGCGAACTTTTCATACATCAAAATGAAATTTCACCAACACCCACGTCACTCATAGTCCACTAACTGTAAACTTCAAACGCGGAAATGCCTGGCAAACAACGTTCATCAACACTGCGCATCGTATCAGTTTTTATGATGAATTTGAACCAATTTCCTTTTCAAATGTAATCGTTTGACGTACACTTTTTCTGCTAACGAATTTCCATTTGAAAAACCCTTTACTTAATTTCTTAATTGTACAATTTCGAAAATATAACATGAACCTTCCGCTGACGGCTGACGTAATTTTGATCTGTTTCACTTTAAATAATACAATCTTTTTGCAGTAAAAAGCAAGGTAATTTTTGTTCTTGTTAGCGCACTTTCAACTGTTTCCTTCTGCAAAATCAAGTAAACAAATTTACTTCACAAAGCAAAAGAAACACAAAGTTAGAAAGACACAAAAGAAAAATATAATTTCTTAGAATAACCCGAACACATAAATGAAGGAATTCATCCACATTTTACAACAGAACTAGATTAGCCAAAACCTTATCATTAAATAAAGTCAAAAAAGCAGTCATTATCTTTTCAACTCAAAAAAGAAAAATAAACTGTCAAGACACATCGCGAAGGATCCGTTTGGTAAAGCACCGCCGTTCGCTGCGAAGGAGCTCGTCGGCGACGATCACCGGGCGAGTCCCGGCGATCGGTAAAAGTCGCGCCGGCGTCGCATCTGGCGCGGAGCGTGACCCTCCCTCTCGCGTCGCAAGACCGAGGTCCCGCGCCTGCGAGCCGGGCGGCCTCGATTGATCGGCGCGCGTTCGACGCGTCGCGCGGAGATGGAGAGGAGCACCGAGATTCGGGGGACAGGCCACTAAATTTCCCGTCCAATTTCGGCGCCCGAGACGCGCGAGGCGTGCCGGCGAAATCGACCGGGGAAATTCGCCCGGCCATTTTTTAGCCGATGCCGCGCGCTCTGTTCCCTTCGCCACTCCCCCGCACGCGCTCTTGTCCTTGCTTTTATCCTGATCTCCTGGAGCAGGGGTACGGTGCCCTCGATGGGCGCTTCTGTGATGTTAAATGTATTGTTTATTCAGGGGATTGAAATTTAAATTGATCGCAGCTCGTTTTTTCGATGATGATTTTAATGCTGGAATTCTTTTTCAAATTAAGTTAGAAAATTATTTTTCAAGGAAAGTGTTTGAAATTATTGTGATTTTATTATACAAAATAATGTTACACAACTTAATAGTAATGTGCCTTTTAAAATAACATTATAAAGTGTCTGTAAGTAGATACAGACGAGTACCGTAAGACAAGGTGAATACGATCAGAACTTGTATGCACTTTGTATTTTATAGAATAAAAATTTTCTAAAAAGAATAAAAAGAAAAATCAATTTTTTTAGCCATCAAGTTAAAAATATCCATTGAAAGCTCCGCAATTCGTTCATTTACAGCGTTAAAAGGAATCGAGCCTTTGATTCTTCATCACTATTGTGTTTCAATCTACTCGTTGCGTTTTGCACGCGATACGCGACCATAGGCACCGCGTGATTTTTTTATACGACCCTTACGGAACGGCATTAACCATCGTTTCGAATTTTACCCTTGCCACGGCGAGTCAAAGGCGATCGACACTTTCATTACCTATTCATCACTCGACGTTGGCGAATCGTATTTGCATGTCTGTAATATGCTTAGCGCAGTCGATCGGCGAAAAAGGCCGTGAATCCGTAATGATAACTAACACGGGAACCGTCTCCTCGGTGTGTGTATATATATCGCTTGGTCGACAAAAGCCGATGTACCCTTCGCAGTTATTTCGGGAGGGTAGCGTCGATAAAATTAGTGATTTAGGAAGAAAAGGAAAAATGGCTTTCTTTTTTTTTATAGAATATAGAAATTGATAAAACCGTGTAAAGAAAATTACATTTGATTAAACAAAATGGGTTAGTCAGTTTTGATTGCTTCAAGTTGCGTAAAATGGAGCACTCTGTAAAGCGTGTTAGAGTTAATGGGCATGTAAAATTGAATTTATTTCGAAACAGCTGATATTCATTTATCAGAAACCACACGGTCGAATCTGATCGATTTACTCTAATTAAAAGCTTGAATTAAAACGAAATTTCTGAAAATATTACTAATTTTCTGTATACTGTATCGCTGCTTTATTTAAAAGAATAAACTAGAAGCTTTTCATTTAATTGAAATTTATCAAGTTAGTAAAAACCAAAATTAATTAAATTCTTCGACTATATATCCTTTAGCCTCCAAATAAAAGGAAACCGCGTCCGTACCGATTATTAATAAATTTTATAAAAAAAGACAGTATTATATTTATCCTAAAAATTCCGCGAAGCACGTATTCCACGACAGTCATGCGGGGATCTCGCGTCGCGGGGGAACATTAAGCGCCGCCGCCGTTTACGAGCTCAAGATTACTCTTTATTCCCCGATGTCCTTAATTCCCATATATTTCGGAGTTTTACTGCCGCGCGCGTCGCTGGCTGCACTTCATCTTGCGCGACGGGGAGACGCGCGTGCGACGGCGGAAAAAAGGGCGAGGCGCGCCCGCGGAGATAATGCGGAGCGAAAGAGCGACGACAGTTATGGAGGTCGGCTCATCGGCGCGCGCCGATCTTATCTCGGGATAACTTAGTTGAACCCCGGCGCCCGCCTCATAACGTAAGCTCTTTCTCTACATAAATTTAGCGCCGCGGCGCGGCACCGCGAAAGCCCACTTTAATGGAGATATTTTACGCACGGGGCACGTCTTTTGCATCCCCCTCCTTCCTTTTTTTTCTCCCCGATGCCTGCGTCGCAACGCGTAATATTCACGGCGGCCTGGTTTATGCGCGCGATATATTTCCTTTCGCCGTCAACGGGATATTAGTCGACTCGCGTTCCGTCGATCTGCTGATGGAAGTTCGCTTTGGGGTGTACGATGGCTTTGCTTAGTTTCGTACTTTTTATTTAAAATCTATAAATTTTTTAAGTTTAAAAACTATTGCTTACTTGTAACCACAATCCATATAGCATTCGAAAGAATCTCCCACAAAAGGAAAAATTTGAACGCGTAATGAGAAGTTACTCAAAATTTGGAATTTATATTTTATTTCGACAGTAAATTAAAAACAAAGTTACTTTTAGAACTCACATACAAAATAATTACACACGACAATTAATAGCTAGCTATCGAGGGCAACGTCTCTCTTTTGGTGCGTGAAAACGCAATTTCCAAAACGTCCGCATCGCCGCTAATCCGCTCGTTTCGGAAGTTCAAAGAGCGCCGGTCCGCGACGTCCATCAGCGCCCAGCGGGGAAATCGCTTGCTTAGCAAAATGACCCTCCCCCCTCCCCTTCTTTCGATCCCCCGCAGCCTTTTCCGCGGTTCGACATTAGCGCCGTAATCGTTAAAACTTGGCCAGGCCATTGACTTCCTGGGTGCCGCTGTAGCGCCGAAACTTTATACGACCCCTTGTAAAGTCATAAAGGGAGTGGAACGCGCGTGACGAATGCGCCCGATGGATTCGCGGCACTCCTGGAAATTATACGCTTCGCGGGAAGTGCGTGTAACGATTGGGTCGATCATCGAAATTTTCCGCGGCCGGGTAGGCGGTTCCGAGTTTCGAGGCTCGAGGGATCCCGGAATCCTTTCAAAGGGGAACGTTGGCTTCGTTATACGTGACTCTCATATTTTTCTTTGCTCTCTCTCTTCCTCTCTTTCTCTTTGCTGACGTTTAATTTGCATGGAAATTCGCTCGCGGGGGATTTTCTGAGTCGTTAGTTTCAATTTTTCACAATCTGGATTTCCGCGTATCCATACAAGTCGAATTATTGTTCGAAGGCTCGGGTTCGGACCATCAATACTGTCGAAAAATTCATTTCCAATCTCAACTCGATAAGTCACCCTCATTCCCGATGAATTTTTTAATAAACTTAAAAAAAAATCTAAAATCTCTTGTATGAACATTTTACCAGTCAAAATGACGGGATCAATCAAAATTTGTAAATTAAATTTCACCCGGTGGATTGGGAATTAAAGTTTTATATACCTCTAAGCTTTGTTAATTCGGGAAACACCCGTTTTCCCTGGGCCGAAACAACAATATAGTCCAAAACACGCTCCAATTTCCGAAATCCCCCGGAAATTTTGCGAAAATTCACGCTCGACGCCGGGGAGAAAACAGCGACACCTACCTCCGACGAGATCCTTTCGTGTTGCTGGCTTTGTGGGTCTCCGCAGCTAATGCAATAACAAAGTGGTAACCGTAAACGAGACAAAACTAGTTATCTTCTCAAGACAATAAAACGCCTTTATCGAATGCAATTTAATTATATGATTTTGATTAATTCTATGAAAGCAGCAAGTTTCGTCGAACAAGCAATCACAGCTGCATATTCCATGAATATGATCTACTTATCATGTTGATAATAATACCTATTATATTTTCAACAAAACTAATTAATTTTACACATAAAATTTATGATGAAATTGTCGTTTTTAATACATGTTGTCTTAGATATTGTTAATTATCGGTACATTTTTGTAAAACAAAATATTCTAAACGTAAATATAAACTTACAATTAGACTGTTTATTTCTTCCTTCTTTAATCATCAATAAATATTTTAGCATCGATCTAAGCATCTTTAAAATCGCATAAACAACGGTTTTCAACAAGGACTCAATTGACAGTGAACAAAAATAAACTCGTAGTAGTAGAAGGCAGCTTGCGCGAGATGCCAGCACCGCAGGCGCGAAACTGCGCTGCTCATACGTGTGTGAGTGTATTCGGGTATTCGCGAGCTCTCCCCCCCGAACCATCGCACGCACGCCCACGGGCGCACGGCCATCCCCGGCTGAGCGCACGTATCTTCGCCCGGAGATATCTGCCTCTAAATCACATTGATTCCTCGTTAAAACTGTGATTTACCGCTCCTCCGACCTGCCCCCCTCTCCACCCCGAGCTTCCGGGGCTGCAGCGGCGGCCCTGCGGCCGGCTCGCCGCGCCGGATTAGCACCGGTCCGGTATCAGCTGGTATCTATGATTACCTCGTTCTCTGTGCTCCCCTAATCGGGACGCCCCGACCGCTCGAGGCCGGTTATTTCTTTCTCCTCCTTTTTTTTCTGCGTTTCTTTTTTTTTTCGACCCTCGACGGTCGGTCGACGATGCCAGGTGTCGCCGCACGCGCGCTCGATTACACGCCCGGTGAATTAGTGGGGCAGAGGGACGCGACGGCTGGCCGGCACGCGCGAATTAGCGAGTCCGGCTTTTAGGAATTTCAACGATGTGTGTTAACGACGCCGCCGCCGCCCGATCGAAAGTAATTTCGAAGTTTCACGACTGACGCTCGGTGCTTAATTTAACAATTGAATTGTTCTGCTCCCTGGACAATTTATGCTGCTTGAATTTAGTTTGGGAATTATCGATATGAAAGTGTTGATTTAATATAGGAGACATTTATTATTGTGTGAAGCATTTTGAATTAATTATTTATTTATTTGTTATTCTTTTTTGTTTCAGGTATGTATTCTACTTTTGTCTATTCGATCAACATTCGTAAGTTAATGAATCAATTTTTAAAATCTGCTCTTATGTAGTATAATAATAATGGGAATAAAGTAGTCACGGACAAAGCTTTTATCTTCTGTTAAAGTCACGATAAGACTAATTAAAGTGACCAAACATATTAGATTTGATCTGTTGTAATCGTAATATTTTTTATCTTCCTTTGCCAGTGTAAATACATAGGCATACAGTATAAGAAAACATTTTAATATATGGCTTTTAGAATGATTTTTATTAAAATTTCATTTGTAAATGCAAATATTAAACTTACATTACGTTAAAATGGGTGAAACGTCAGAATAACTAAACATAGTTATCAAGTACTCTTTGATATCTATTTTAAATACAGAAAATTTTTGCGGCAAATTTTAGTTTGAAAAAGACGATTTTTACTAAATTATTTCTAACAATTCTCATTTAAAACTCAATTTCTCTTTTACGCTCAATTTTAGTTTGCTGGGTCGCGGTCCGTACGAAGTTGAGTAGATCAAAAGTTGTGAATAAAATGTTTGGATGAATAAGTTGGTCATTCTATCTACGAGCAGAAGTGGATTCCAAAAAGTTAATATCATTTATTACACTACCCGCAGAAAACGACAGTTAAAAATACTTTTAATTAGAAAAATATATCTTTACGCACGCGAAACATCAAAGCGTGGCGAGCTTGCAAGCTCTCCCCCCCTGCGCTATTAAAAAAAATCAAAGCACGCCAAGTCGTCTGAGTCGCAATTTGCACGGCCATCAAAGAAATGACGTATAAATTTGTAAGAGGCGAGCGTCGAGACGCGGGCGACTTTAAAAAGCAACGAGCCAGTAATTGAAACTAAGATGAGATATTGAATTTATACCCCGAAGACTAAGGGGCGCACGGGGGCTGAGGAATTCGCGGTTGCGTCGGGAGATTTCGCGCGCATCTCCGATAATTGAAAAACGCCGAGTCCGGAAGGCGTCGTCGGGATGAGCGATGCGTCGCCCTTCGACCACGAGACTTTTGTCGCGATGACTTCATTAGCTAATCTTCTGTAAGCTTCTAAGTAAGCTTTTTGCGAAAATATTATTTTTTTCTTCTTTACTGCGCTTATAACATTTGAAATGAGGGAAAAATGAATTTAATACTCAGAGAAAAAAGGACTTAGAAATATTCATCTGGTTTTAACTGTCTAATTTGATCGTTGCACATAATGAAGTTTTAATATAAAAAATTCTCTTCAAATATTTTTTTCCATGAAAGGTGCGGATTATAATTTGAAACATTGAATTCACAAAGATATTTAAGGTTGATTTGAATTAATATCCCATTTTAAAAACTGCGATTACATTTAAACCATATCAACTCGACTCACATTTCTTTTTCATATTTCTTAAACAATACGTTTTACTGATCGTCGTTTTAAAACTAAATAAATACAAAGTAGTAGTCCAGCTCTGCGAAGCCATCACAAGTATCAAAATTCACTAGCCATCGCAATCGAATCGAAAAGGTAGCGCCTTGTTGATCCTCGCCTCGGCGAGTGACGGTCGGTTGCCCGACCCGGCACTAAACCGACGAGCTCCCCTCCAGAATCTTGTCATTTGAATTCCAAGTCTATAGCCGGCGCACTTTAATTTGCCGGTCCGCGACGAAATTCAGACCGAAGGAGGCGACGATGCGCGACCTTTCCGTCTCTCTCTCACCCTCGCCCCCGACCTCCCGCACAGCCGCAGTCGACGGTACAGTCTTTGGTTAAAGTTGTAATCCCAGAGCGCGAGCACTGTGATTTAGACGGCCGCCGCCACCCCTGCCCTTCCCGCAGGAAACTTGCTCGGCGAACTTCCGAGACTCGGTCTCGCTCTTGGAACTTGCCGCGAATCGCTGTGCGGGCCTTTGTCCCCCCTTTCCCTCGCGCGCGCGCCTTCTTTTTCGCGAGGCCTCGCCAAGACCGCCGCGGCGTTTCGCTCGCGCGCCCGGCATACGTATGAAGCCGGCGTCTCGCGCCTTTTTTCTCCCCGCTCTTTCTTCTTTTCGCGAGTCGCGGCGCCTGGCACCTCCGCGTACTTCGAGTCTACTCCAGACCTTATCCAATTGCGAATTGCTCTTTTATTCTATTTTCCATATTTATTTTTGCGTATTAAATTTACATTGACTTGCGCTCGCTGCCACCTCTTGTTTCTAAATGTAAACAAAATTTTAGAAATTTCTTTTTCATTTTTAATGCGTTATTAACATTAATCATACAGTGAAATTAACATCGATAAAAAAAACACAAATTTTGTTTAAAAAGGATAAAAATCAATTTAAAAAAAAAATAATACACACAACATAAAAATGATGTGTTTGACTCCAAAAGACTAAAACAAACTTCTATAGTGTGTTTTCGATAACTTCTTTTTTCACCATCACAAAACTTCCTCTATGAGGTAGCAAAAAAACAAAAGATTAATCCATCGGGCGCTTATCATTTTAGGTAACTGTAATATATATTATTTAAAATAACGGAATCTCTAAATTTTCACCGAGTAATATAGTCAACACCACTTTCTCGAATAATCGCTGCGAAATTATCTCCGCCTACTTCAACGGGAATTTGATATTCTGAGAGAAAGCGGATATATATATTCAACAATTTGTTGCAAAAAAAGTCGATGGGCTTTAGCTGACAGGCACATTACGGGTAAAACCCGGAACGAACGTTGTAACCCTCTATCATTTTCCAATATACGAGTCTGACTAGACGAACTCTTTCAGACCGCGATATTCCGCCGTTTTATCCGCTGCGCGCGGCGTTTCAAATATCAACTCGGTCCGCGCTCACAAAAGCGACCGATGCTACGCTGAATTTCAAATCTAATACTTCACAGCGCTGAATCAAGCGTGATACAATGCCGGCCGGGGTTTACGGCTTTCCCGCCGCCTGATTCCTCCTCCTTTTTTATCCACCCGCGCCGAAGCGAAACTTTACTTTCTTGCGCGGTTGCAGTCGAGGCGAAGCTTTCGCTGAGTTTTTCTTTGCGCAAAATGAATCTTGACACACTAATGTGGAGAATTAAAAAGTTGAAGAAAAAAATACCCTCTCCCGTCGGAAGTGAGGAGTGGAGAAGAAGCGTCTCGGCGTGACTTGTCGCGTAAAGAATTACGCAGAGGCGCTCCGGGTGCCGCAGCACTTGTGCGTCTTAAAGTCGCGCTTGAATATTTGAACGACCTCGAAAAAAGGAGTGCACTCCGGCCGAGACGCCCGTCTGTCTCTGGGAGCCATCGGCGAGACGGGGAAAAAGGCCGGGGGGGATCCGAAAGTTCAGCTTCGAGCCCGCTCTACCGTGATATCGATTTTGGCACGCTTGGTTAATAGGTCTTTTTCGGCAAAAGGAATACATTTCAATTTCAAGCTGCGGCGTCCAAATTCGACGAGCTATGCGTCACTTTTCGAGGCGAAGCTTTGCGAAGAATAATAAACATAAATCTTTCTCTTTTTTCAATTTCAATGTATTTCGATAATTCACAAGGTCGGATCGTTTATCTTGTATACAAAGAAAATATTACTTCTGTTATTAATTATATTCTTTTTGAGTGTCTTTATTATACGGAGAAAAATGTTGCATTAGAGACTCGAAAAATCATAAAAATTAGTATAGTAACTAGAATTTTAAAATGTTCATTTTAAATTTCACTTTAGTTACATAAAACTTTACCACTTTTATGATAAAATTTGCTAGACAGTATATTAATTTTTTATATTTTTCGAGTTCATCCTGTCTCTTTATATAAAAGCTGCAGTAATTTTTAATGTGACATTTCTCTGCGTGCATATTTGCTGTCCTGATGTGTAAAAAAAAATTTTTTAGTTTTTTTGCAAAAAAGCATAAAAGTAATTACGTAACTATCAAATTAATCCGATCCTGAATTATTAATTAAATAACTCGTTGAAAACTGTCTAAAGCATCTAACTAGAATTTAAACCCTTTAAATAAAAGGGATTTCATAATTCAGTTAACTCTTCATCCCTTCAAACTGAAATGCACAAAATTCAAGCAAAAGCATTTTGCCCTTAAGGGCAAAATTAGCAAGGAGGCCGCTCGTTCAACAGATTTTCCGCGAAAATTACATGGCACGTCGTTTACAAGGCAGCCGGAAGTGGCGTTCGAGGAAAAGCAGCCGCGGGCGAGCGGGAAATGCGCACTGCCGAGTCGGGATCGTATAAATCAGGTGATCGCCGATGTAAAGGGCGCCCGGCGCGATCCGCTAAAAGGCCCCGGACTATTCATTAACTCCCTCTCTCTCCTGCTCGCTCCCTCGCGCGCCCGTCCATTCAGGCGCGAAGCTGGCCGCCTGGCGGCGTCGCCGGCTCGGCTCTCCCTCCGCGGGAAAATCAATATCGGTGGGTCGCGCAGCGCGCGCGCCGCCGGCCAGCGGGGGCGAGAGCGAGAGAGCGAGGGGTCACGCGTGCCCGCGTGCACCGGAGCGAGGGAGAGAGGAAGCTGCGGCGGGCGATCGGCCGAAGTCGCCGGCGCGCGAGTGCGTGCACCAGCAGTGCGCTCGGCCGACGGCGAGGACGCGGAGGCGAGCGGACGCGCGGCTGACCACGTGGACCCGGGAGCGGCACCGCCGAGGCGAGCAGAGAGGGGAGAGGGAGACGGCCCCGTGTTGCTGGAGCCATTTTGAGGAGGAGAGGCGCCGGGGGACGGCAGCGCGATCTCGCGGCGGCGGCCATCCCGACACCCGATAAGAACGCTACTTTTGCGCGCGGCTGACTCGCACGTGGCGCCCAGCGCGTACCTTCGCATCCCTTCTTTCGCCCTGTAGCTTTCTTTTCTTGCTTGTGCTTAGATTTGGTTCGATGTTCTTGCATGAATTTGTATTGAATGTTTCTGTTGAGTAGATTAATATTTATAATGTTAGCTTAGTTGTTAAGGAAGCTTAATGGAATTCAGTAGTAACATCCGAATATGGTCAGACAACTGTGATTAATGCACGTACTCTATACGATATTAGTTACTTCTCTTTTTTAATCGTAAAATGTTTTAAGAAATATTATTTTCTGATTAATTATTATATTGTTAATTAAATTAAAGTCAATTTATATTTTTTTAAAGAGAAATTCCCGAAAAAAAAACAAGAAAATCTGGAAAAAAACGGAAGACTATATAAGCCCGGTTTAATAATAATTTCGTGGCTCAATTTTTTTTTGGGGGTTTTAAACTATTTTGTGTGTTAAAAATTGTTAGATTAGAATTTGTTGGATGATGCATTGGGTGAAATATCGAGCCTAAGGTGAGTGTATATTGCAAGCCGAAAACGATTGCGGTTACCAGTGATTACGTGTCAAAAATAACTTATTTATTTTCAGCTTAGTTACTATTCCATTTTATTGCAATAATATGTATATAAACCAAACATTATTTGGAATGAGAAACACTCACATTCTATATTTATCACATCTGCAGTGCAGAAATATAATACTGCTAATTCTTAGATTCCATTTTTGGAATATGCATGTTTGAAATGTTCATAGGATTATTACTTTTATTTTTGGGATGGTAATTTAATAAACGGTAATTGGTAATAAAATATTCAGTTACATTTTTATCAAAGCCATCTAAAATTGTCGAAAATTAAGAAAATCCGCCACCAAATCGTTCGTTTAGAGAGAAGATCGATCTATTCATCCGTACACCATCTAAAAGCACACTCCACTATATTCTTCCATCCTCTTTCTCTGCATCCGCATAGTTTACACTTCATTATCATTATTTCCCGACAACTACGCATCTAAAAAAAGACTATAATAGATGAATACATCCCCCCTCAAAAAAGGCAACTTCGACGCGCGTCGCCGTTTGATTTACCGGCGGCGCGCGCGTAAATTCGCGTCTTCGGGGCCGCAATGCGCACCGCTAGGCCGGGCGCGACAAGCGATATATAATTCGGCGGTTTGGCGAGCGGCGAATATTCAACTCACGGCCGGCGTGTGCGCGCGCGGCCGCGGGAAAACGTCATGATTTATTCGAATCTCGTTAATGCGGGGCTGCCGCCGCCGGCATAAATCGCGATAATCGAACTCGAAGCGAGCGCGCGCGCCTCCTTGTCGCGTCGGCTCGCTTTCTACATGTGCGCGATATTGACGTTTCGACGCGCGGACCGCTCGCGCACATTTTACTTTCAAATCGTATTTTACAGCGGCGGCGCCTGTTTTATTTTAATCTCGTTTCGCGCCGGCGCGACGCCCGATTGGTCAGGCAATTTTCGTCGACGGCGCGGCGCAGCCGCTGATACCGCTGAATTTTTAACGAAGCGATACCCGAGACTTTTCGAGCTCTGTAACGCTGCTTAATAATTCGGTGTATATTTTATTAATTAAGCGCCGTTAAAAATGCCGTTTTTATTAAGTGATAAATTATGTATTTCAACGGGAACGAATCGCGCCGCGCAGCTGCGAGCAAAAATTTCAGGTCACACAATATTCCATTGTTAATTTATGCATAAATTTATGTATAAATGAAATTAAAAATAAAATTTTTTGTGCAAAAAAATGCATGTGGAGTTATAATGAAAATAATTATTATGAATTATGAAAACGTTCTTCTTCATTTTAATTGTGTTCAGTGGTGTTTACTTTCAAGTAAAAGTTTTTAATACTACGTGACAATTTTATACATTCTTTTGAACGTGAATATTATATTACCATATGCAACGCAGGAATTTTGTTTACCAAAAATATGCATAATATACTTACATCTAATAATATACTGCTTTAATCAAATTAATGAAGTTTAATTTACAAAATTGCTAACAGCTTAGTGTGTGCATTATTATCTATGATGCTTTTGACGATGACATAATAATTACTTTCCTTGCAGCTCATATTATAAATTCTTTGAATCAAAATAACAGATATAATTTTCGAGGTACGAAAAATTGTTTTCTCATTTTATTTTTAATTTCACTTGTATATGTAAATTGGCAGACGACAATTGAGTGATCAAAAGCTTTTGCTCGCGACAGCAAATCATTTCAATTACCTCGTATGTGCGAGTGAAAAAATGCAAGAAATAATGACGTTATGAATTGATAATGCAATTCTGAAAATTTGCATCAACTCGATCGATGATAGCGGGAATCTCGTCCGGGCGAAATCCGCTCGGCGCTGGCCCCAGCGCTTTCGGTAATTAATTAGAAATTAACCTAATGTATAATTATAGCGGGTAATGACTCAACGCGTAATTAACGCGCGCTCCTTTCTTCGCTCCGGCGGACTAACGACGAAGGAGGCGGCGGTTTTTCGTGGCTCGTCCCCACCGGATCGCGCGGCCCGCCCCGCGGCTTAATATCACGGCCTCGTTAAATCGCGCGTGCCCGCGATGCATTGTTATCTGCCTTGATTAATGCTAAATGTTGACGCAGTCGGCCCGAAATTGCTAAGCTCCTCGTTATTTTCGTTGTCGCCCGCTTGCAAGAAAATTAATGTAATCACCTTTTATCGCTGCCATTTACTTCAGAAAAAATGCACATAAAAAGTTTCTCTCTTTTTTTAAATTTGTACACTGACGAAGTTTGCTGTCACAATTAGACGGTAATTACTTTATCCTCTTACCCACACAAATATCAAAATGTCTTGTCGAAAATAATTTCGCCCAAAATCTATAGCCAGCAAACAAAAGCGTAAGCAGCTTTCGAATTGCTGGGAGATCTCTGAAGAAGTTTGAAAAGCTCCTGAAAAAAAAATCGAGTTACCTCTCCATGCCGGCGTCGAAACGTCGCAGAGCGCGCGCGAAAAATTTCCCGGAGTGGCGGCCAATTACGTTTAATAAGACGCTTACCTCCAGTCGTACCGACCTCTCTTCCTCTCCGCGAAAAATCCCCCCCGCGCCGGGGAGACAAAAAGCGCGGAGAAGTAAGGGCGGGAAATAAAAGTGGCGGCGGCGCCGTCTCATCGCATCTTACACGCCATAAACGGGCGGGCGCGCGTAGAAAGCGTCGATCTCGCGGCGAATAAAGAGCCGGTAAGCCGCTCCCTGAAAAATGTACAGAGCGAGAAAATAAAATAAAGGGGGTGGCGCGAGGAAAGATTGACGCGGGCGCGGGTCGTAAAGCCGCGCGCGCGGCTGGGAGAAAAAGGCCGATAGCGAGAAACGCCGAGGTGCACGATTGAATTGTTTATTACCGGCCGTGTTGAATTTATACACGATAAAAGAAAAGGGAGGCGATTTTTGCAGCGGGAAAAATAATATACGCGTTTGCAACGTGTTTCCTTTTTTTTTCTTCTTTTTTCCGGGTTTTAATAAACAATTTTCCGACTGAATATTGTAACTCTTTCAGAGAATGCGTTAGTGATTCTAAGTGTGTGTGTAGTAATACATAGGGTTTTTCTTTTGAACAAACAAATTCTTTTTAGATACACACGTTTGTTATCAAAATTCATTTATTTTACTAAAAAAATAGGACGGTTTCTCTTTGAGAAAGCAAAATATAAAAATTTCGCCACACTTAAATATTTGTAGAAAATGTTAAACAACAATCTTTCTTTTTTATTTTGCGTGAATGTAATATTCAAAAGAGAAAAATAAGGATTCTGCGATGAAAGCCGCAGATCAAACCGTTGAAACTTTTTTTTTAAACGGGTTCAATAAAAATATGTCAAAAAACCAATAAGAGTCGGCTACAACAAGAATTCCAATTGTGCGAGCTATATTTTTTTCACTGACAAGATGTCGATAGATGGGATAATTGCTTCTGCAAAGGCTCGCATTCGGCGACAACTGTTCGTATTCCCTTTTTTTTCCACGTATGTAATTTTTTTCTACCATTAAAAATATAGATGTTACACTCGACCATTTCATCGATTTTTTGTGAAACTCGACTCTTCAAAGCTCAAAACCAATCTGCGAATGAAATATTTATAAGTTCTGCTAAGCGTAGACGCGTTTATTCGCACATTTCGACCTTTCCCTTCTGCTTTTTTCCAGCGTGTTTTTTATTGCGCACGGTATACTTATTACGAAGCGCAGAAATTGCGTTAACTCACGCGAGTCAGCGCAAGATTATAAGTACACGGTTTCGACGGCGTGTTATTAAATTAAGTTTTATTTTCATCTGAGATACGAAACAGATGCTGCAATTTTTCCGCGACACCTTAATATTATCATGAAAAACATGCTTGCCAAGCGTGTCACGCATTTACCGTTACTGCGTTCCCCAGCACGATTTTAAAGCAACACCTGGAAACATTCATTATATATATTAAATTTTTATTTTTTTCTACACGCAGAAATATTTACTACACTTCGAAAGTATGAAATGTTTACACTTTAAGCCCAATCCACTTTTTACTAAATTAGTAATTAGTAATATATTTATGTAATACAAGTGTCATCACGTACTGGAATTGAAAGCCACGCTACAGTTTATTTTATCTAATTATACTTTAAATATTAATTGCAACCTCCCCACATATTTTCACCACACAGATACTAATATTTATAAATATTAAATTCTCTTTAAAAATGCGAAAAAAATACGAAATTTTCAAAACTTACTCTTCTTCCTTTTCCTGCGAGCAATAAAATAATCGAGCGGAGCTACCTAAACCGTTTCATTGGAATCAACAGCCCAACGAGAGGCGTCGGCTCGTCGTTAATTGTCATAAGTGAGATCGAGTCGAAAATGAAATAATCGAACGCATCCGCATGGAATAACGCCCGCGCGCGCGTGTCCGCCAGCACGGAAAATTCGAAGGAGTATAGCTAGCGGGCGCCGGCTATTGTGTGCGAGGGATAAACTCGCGCGTGATCACGTCACACTTAATACCGAATGTGATTTCAGCGGCGATGATAATACCCCGGAGGGGGAGGGGGGCGCGATGATAACGCGTCAGAGCCGGATGAAAGGAGGGGAAAAAAGCAAGTTGTTTACGCGGCGCAATGACGGAGGAGAGTCCCGGTTGTTTGTCAGTTCAGCCGGACGTTGCGTTGGACTGGAGTTAATTGGATTATGCAGTTTGAGGAATTTCATTTGCACGGAGCTTCGGCTGGCACTGTTGTCTTGAAATTAAAGCGTGGCTCAAAAGTAATTAAAATGTTTTTAAGTCCATAATTGAAGCGTGCCTCAAAAGTAACTAAAATGTATTTAATCCGTAATTAACTTTATTTTTTTAATAATATTATTTTCATGATTAAATCTTTTGAAAAAGAAATGCAGATTTTTATTTTAACTTAGCTGGACTAAAAGGTGGCGAAAGCAGTATTTGACCTGAAAGCCGATGCTTAAATAATTCGCGATTTCACGAAACATTTCGCGTATTATTTTAACAGCTGCTCAAACGCGAGCTTTTCTGCGAACGAACTAAAGCCCGTTCTGAAAGTCTCGACATCGCGAATAAAACACCGCGCGAGCACACGGTATTATTTAAGCCCCCAGTAATCCGCGCGAAGCAAAAAAAATTTTTTTTTTTTTTAAAGGGAGAGAGACACCGAGGCAGAGCTTCTAAAGTTGCGAAAAAGCGAGCTGAAAATAAAGCTGGAAAGGGCCGGGGGGTACAGATTTGTGCATCGAATTCCGAAAGTCGGCGAAGGATCCGACGAGCTTTTTAGCCCGACACGGCGGCCGAATGAAAAATGCAGGCGCCGGAGAGATGCCATTTTCTCACGTGCACCCGCCCCGTTTTCTTTCGCGCGCCTTTATCTTGTTATCCTCGCTGACGTTTTTATCTTCAGCTAATTTTCGCAGAATGCAAAGCGAGAGCTTGTATACTCTGCTTTTTGCAGGATTCGTTTTTCGATGTTTGTTAATGTACTTTTCTTATCGCAAATTAATAAGAAAAGATACTATATTTATTTGTTGAAAATGTTTTAACTAGTAGTTTGCGAATAAGGCCTTCTGTTTTAATTTAAAAATATTTTTTAATACTACGCTGGAATTTACTTTTAGAATTATTTTTAGAAGTCCTGAAAAGAGTACAATAGAATTAAAAAAAAAATAAAGTTAGTATCTTATCAAAATAAATTTAAATATATTTTATTTTAAATTAGTATTCTATCTCATCATATTATGAAAAGTCTGTCTTAATAAGCTCGCAGTCAATCCAGATTCACTGAATAACCGAATCTCCCTGATTCAACGTTAAATTAATAATGAACAAACACTCAATGAGAGTCGCACCCAGCTGAAAACCCAATTCGCGCGCGAATCAACGCCCCCGAATTCAGGAAAATTTCAAGCGAAATGAGAGTGCAGTCGTCGTGTACAAACACAAAAGGCGCGCGCGCGACGAGTCGTCGCGCGCAAGATGGGCGGGCTTTCAGTCGTCGCAAAAAAAAGCCGAGGGAAGGAGAAACACAATCGCGTCGCGCTTTCATCGTCACAATGCGGCCCTCCTCGCTTAATCGCGCCTTTTTCGAGGAATGAAAAAAAAAAGCCCGAGCGAGCGAGTGACGACCTTGCGCGCGTGCGCAACGATTACGCGTGGCGAACAAAGGGGCCGAAACGCGCGCGTCGCGGGGGCTCAAGTGGGTGCATGTCCCTGCAAACGCGCGATGGAGCTTTGGCATCGTTTGTGATGCTCGGCCCCGCTTCGTGAGAAATTGCAGCCTCCATTGACGTACGGAGTTTGATGACTCTCGGTAAGCAATCCTGCCTTGTTGTTTGATTTAAAATTTATTGTTTTTACTTAAGTTATAAATAATAACTCGAAATATTTTTCGAATTCGACGATCTTTATTAATAGCTATGGAGATCAACGTTACGCATGTTTAAATAAAGGCTCTTCCAACGCTAACACTTTAATAATTTGTTAAAAAGAATTATGATTAATTTTAACTTTAACTAGTTATTATTTAATAATTATCTATTTATTAAAATCTGCATACTGAGATTAGCCCCATTGAATGCAATCTGCTTGCACCTGTACGCATAATAATTTCAACGGCAAAGGCCGCGAGAGAAAAAAAAAGGTCACCGCGAACTTTGTGCCCGACTTCATTTAGTCAGGGCAGCGCATCAAGAATTCCACGCTCTCTCTGTATTCATGATTTTCGTATATCGCGCGCCATCTCTCTTATTTCCAGCTCATTTTCGTTTTGTCAACCGGATAAATCTTCGCGCTTCATTTCTCACCACGCCGCGTACCACCACCACCTTATCTCGTTTTCTTTATCCGCATCTCGCGCAACCTCGCGCGCCTATTTTTTCCGCCTCTAATGTATTTCTCGCTTCGCGTTTCCGCTTCGTTTATCTCTTTAATGCGTTTCCCGTCCCCGCGGGATAAGCACGTGGGAATATATGCATTTTTCAATTACCGCTCGGAGTTGAACTTATTTATAAATTCAGAAGGAAAATGGAGATGCTAACTTAATCCTCTAGTTTCCGGCACACGTATTTTATTAAACAACTTATGTTATGCGTCTGTTCGAACTTCATTTTTATCGTACTTTTTTTATACAAAAGCAACAAAATTTTTCAGAACGTAATATTATGAGCGACTACTTTGGTCTTTTAACTAGTGTGCTTTATATACCGTTATGTATTTTATTTATTTACTAATATTTAATAATGTGAAAGTGAATGTAGTAGATTTTTAAAAATATTTTTATCGTACGATAAAGTGCAGCACAGGTGATTTATTCCATTATATCATAATGAATATTTATCGCAATAGCGATGTGTGCAAGGATAAAATACAGTTCCCGTATAAATTCCTACTTTCATTTTTAATTATTCATGTTACTTAACATTTTCATTAATTAGCAGAAAGATAACTCAAATTATACTCAATTAAAAAGTTATGAGCCGGTCGGAAAAATTATTTATGCATAGCTTTTAAAACGATAGCGCGAATTTCCTCGCTCATCTATGTTTAGCAATATCGAAACGTTGTATTAAAATTGCTTCTGTTAATTAAAGAATAATTCAATTCGTTACTTAAAATAGAGTTTATACCGTTTTTATGCGGAATAAAAGCGGACTCCGAGCGACGCAGTGGAGCAGCTCGACGTTCAGTCAGACGCGGCGCGCAGTCATCAACGTTTTAATCATGGGATCGCATTAACGAAGATCAGCGCCGTTTAATTTTACACTTTCAATTACTTCAACTCAAATACTAAAGTCAATTTCCCTACATCCGCAGGGGCCCTCGCTACATCTGCAGCGGCGGCTTATTACCGTCACGTGATTCCTCATACGGCGCATCGGTGCAAATGAGCCGAGAGCGTCTCTCGCAAGATATCGAAACGACGGGCCTAGGAACCTCCCCCTCCTTCTCTCGTCCCTTCTACGTATGCAGGAGCGAGACGAGGTACGGTCGTCACGGCTTGCTTTAATTGGTACTTTACCCGATCTCTACGACGCACCCGGGAGTAAGACGTCTTTTGTCGTCGGACTGCAGCCGCGCGAATTAAATTGAATTAAATTTCAAGGCGCCGCGGGAGCTTCGCCGAACGCTGTGTTTTGAGAAAATTTCCCACTTCCCGCGTCTTATTTTTTTGAAAATTGAGGCGACACGGGAGATTTCGCCCGGAAGAAAGAAATGAACAGAGACACTACGGACGCTCCGGAAGTGGTTATTTCGTTTAATTTAAAAAAGTGTTATTACACGGTTAAAAAAACGAATAGAATACACGAGTAGAAGTTAAATTGAGTTCTTAAGGAAAACACTGCTGCCGGCAATTACGCAGATTCCCTCTTTCTTTTTCTTTATCAGATTGACAGTTTTTAAGGTCAATCTTCTAGTGTTACGGCGATTAATTTAGCTCTGCAAAAAGTTTGGAGAAAAAAAGCAGGAGATACTTTCGGTGATCGAGCACAGGCTCGAACGACCAGGATTAGAAATCGCAAGTAGAGCCTGATTTCGTGTCGCGACGCAGTATCATTCGGGTGCGCGAAATAACAGAGCTCGCGCCTCCTCGGCGATTAAGACGCTCCGGGTGAAAAAAAAGTGGGAGATTGCCGCCGAGCCGCGAGCTCGTTAGGTTGTTGGCGCGGAGAATCGCTTTTGATCAGGGAATCGAGAGCGACGCGACGGTGCTCGACGATGTCGATGATCCACTTAATGGTTTCTACCACGAACTGCTTTAATAGGGTTTTTTTAATTAGTACGACTTTTTCTATATTTTTTTTAATTTACTTTACGGAAGTAACTTGGTTTTTTTAATTTTCTTTACAGAATTAAATATCGTGTAATGTAATTCAAATTGAATTATGCATTGATTAAATATTTAATGTTGAAAAATTTTAATTTAATCTTTAACTGGTATGCATTTTTTCGTTCGAAAATAAAACTGAAAGAAGACTAATAATTGTTTAGACATTAAATTAAATAATTTTGTTCATGTTAAATAATAATAATTTACTTTTCAAGGCAAAATTATACAGTGTCATTTAATTTGACACAGTACATTACCATCCATTAAATACTTAAAATTTTTATGTAACTATCAAAGTATGGAATGAAATTTTGAGCGCTTATCAAAAATTCATTTCTCGGAAAAGCTACTGAATTATAAATTCGAATCCTCTCCCGGAGTTCAAAAGCCCCCAAGGCAGTCTTATCAACCTTCTCGAAAATCTCCTCTTCCCCCGCATTCTTAAATAAAAGAAACGTTATTCCAGCCTTAAACGGAAATCACGCGCGGCTCGCCGTGGGAACATCGCCCTCCCTCCACTTACCGATAAACCCCCGAAGCAATTAATGCGCGCGCCGGCGCCTCGAGAGCGGTCTGAAAAAAAGCTCGAATTCAAAGGCGGAAGGTGAGGAGGAAGCCCCGCGCGCGTGGCAGAACTTCGCTCTCAACTTTAATTGAAGACGCCCGAGGGGCCCCGCGCGTATCCCGCCCAAGGAGCTCCGATCCCTGCCGCGCAGATGGCTTCCTCCTTACCTCGGACCATTAACTCGTCTCGTCCTGGCTCCCTCCTCTCTCGAGCGGCCCTACCGCCAGACGCGTCGCAGTCCCTTCCGGCTTTGTGCGCGTTAATCAGCATAGATAAGGCGGCGTGCCGGACGCCGGCCGATTGAGCGGCCGGGAAGTTCGCGGGGACGCGCGCGATAGCGAGTTTCGCCGTCGCCGCGTGGTTAATTGCGCGGAAGGTCGACAGCAGCGGCGGAAGCGGACTCTTTAAATCTGCTTCAGAGTGGCCCGATCTGTCTGCCATCCGGCTTGGTCTGCTCTTCACTTTCGCTCCGGAGTTTCGGAGACTATTGAATAGAGTACAATTTTCTTAGAATGAATTAATTCTATAATGAAATTGATCTAACTAGGGGAGCGTTTTCAACTTTAAATTCTGACGTAATATTTAATAACTTTTCGTTAAACCAAAATTTTCAGACATGTAGTTCACTAAAGTTGCTTTTCAATATTACTGACGTAACCATTTTGAAATTCATTTTTCATTATTATTTCGATTTTTATAAAATGTACAATACTGTACTGCAAGTTTTATCGAAGCAGAAATAACGTCGAAAAGCCAGATTAAAAATTTTAATAAATTTAATTAAAAATACTTTAGAAAGCTATGGCTCTGAAAATTGTGAGTGACGAGCCTTAAAAATTCTGCATTTTCATATTTTGACGTTACGACTCGATAACGAAACGTTTAAGTAAGCACACTCTAAGTAAGCTTACTAGATTTCGATAATTAATTTAATAATGTTTACACGATTGCAATATAATATTTTTATTGAATAGTGCAGATTATGATATATTTATAAAGAAAATAAAGTTTCGATGAAACATTTTAAGGATATTTTGTATACTTTGCATTTTTCGAGCGAAGGAAAAATTTTTCCAAAATTCTTTTGAAGAGAGCCATTTGATATATGCAAAGTATGCTAAACACTCCACTCACAATGTAGGAAAAAACCGTTCAACCCGAGCAAACAAGGAAACGCCATATCCTCCCGGCGCTTGGTCGCCAGGAAACAGAAAAAAATTCAGAGTGAAAAAAGAAGGCAGAAAGACCGCGAGCTTCAAGTGGAGGATAGTCGGTCAAGCAGATAAGGCTCGGCTAAAAAGTCAAAACTAGCAGCGGATAAGACCAGATAAGAGATAGAACCATCGGTACTCTCCGCATAAACGCTCCAAGCTAACAAAAAAAGGGTTCGCGCGAGTAGTTCGAGTCGGGCTCGGGTCAGACCAGCTGCATGAGGGAGCGACGCGCGCATTCGGTCACCTTAAGCAGCCACCGCAAAGTAGATAAGTAGTCCTTGCGGGGGGATTGTACGAGCGGCCGGGGAATACGCGAAGCGACGCAAACGACACTTGTTGAGGTTAAACGAGGCGCGAGCGACTCGTTATTATCTTTGCATTATTGCCGGCTGCATCGTCGCCCCCCCACTGCCAACTTGTTTTTGCACCTCTTCTAGGTATCGCGCGAAACTTTACGACCGCCCGCCGAGTGGGAACTACCCTTCCCCCTCCCTCTCCCACGCTCCTTTTTATTTTACATTTTACCGCACGCGCGGCAGTTGGTAGTTCCTCACGCGAGTCGCGAGTTTGCGATGCGCGCGAATTATTCAAACTGCGCGGGAAAATGTACGATGTTCCGAAAGTGCATGTATTTTTTATAAGTTCCAGGAGTAAACTTGTTGAAATTCAACGTTTCCGGCTGGACGGGAACTTTGAGCTTATCAAAATTTCATTTGCAAATTAGCTGCTTCGCTGCATCACCAAGACGTCATTATAACACTTTGGAAGCAACATATCCCGGAACCGCAAAGATATTTAGAAGTCAAAATTATACTAAACTGTGTAAATTTAGGAGCAAAATACTTTATTTCGATTACTAGATGTGCGTAAAATATTCCTCACAAGTAAAAAGTTATCTGTTGCACATCACACGTAACGAAAAAAGGAGGATTCAATCTACCGTCGAAAACTAGCACATTTTACAGGGATTGCGATGAGAAAAATACATTTCATGGATACGTTTACAAAAAAAACGCATTTCGCGAAATTTCCGCGAAAAAAGCAATATTTGAAGATACCTACCAAAAAACGGTAAAATCCTCAAATATGCTTTTTTTCGTGGGAGATTTGAATAAATGTGCGAAAGAACTGAAGTACGCTTTTCTTCGTTCGGAAAAAGTGTAATATACTTTTTTTCGCTACGTGCACTGCTAATATCACTTAAAATTTAAACATTCGATTACCACCAGAACTAAATAAACTTGCTCATACTTCGAAATGCAAAGTAGCTTCGCGCAACCCCGCAGTTTCCAAAATATCGCGAAAATTCCGTCGGACAATGAACGCGAGGGGCATCGATTTCCCTGGGCAATTTCACCGGCTGGGGGATCGCAGTAGTGACCCGCTTCGCCCGGCGGGCGAAATCGAAGTCGACAGCGCGCGGTGCACGGGTCCGCGATTGCGCGGGGCGCGGGCTCGTTACGCGCCGCGTCGTTGAGCCCGAAAGAGCCCCGGAAAACGGGGGGCGCAGCCGGCTTTTATGAACGAGTCAAGTGTTTCATAACCGCGGGCGGCGCGTCGGCCCGGCAATCGATGTACCGCCGCCGCCGCCGCTTCTTCCGCAAGCTCATTAGGGACGCGCGGCCGTCGCGCGCTGTTGCTACCTACCGTGCGATTTCGATGACGCTGCATCGCTCGCCGGCTGCAACGTCCCCCGACAAGCGCTCGATTTTTTCCCGAGAGTGGGGAGAATGATCGGTGGAGCTGGCGACTTGAGGTAAGCGATTTCGAATTTTCAAACTTTGATTTTTGAGATTATTTGTCGTGAGAACAATTTTAAATGAAAAACTAGGTACTTGGTTTGCATATTCGATTTAAAACTTGTTTGCTTCTAACTCAGAGGAAAGTATTCTAGTAAAAGTTAGAAGATATTTCTGGAATCATGATTGTAAATAGAAAATTTTTCGCATTTTTCCGCAAAATTTACTATAATCTAGTAAAGAAATATACCCTGCACGAATCTGATAATAACAACAAAAGGAATCATGAAAAGTAGTAAAGGAAATACTAAGAAAGTTATTTTTGTAAGAATTAAATGAATGTCTCATGAAATCTTGATTTTTCTACTTCTTTTAACAAATTGCACCTTTATTTTTACCCTTCTTTCTCTTCACTGTCACGGAATAGTCTATTACTCATTTTATATTTTGATAAGTTTTTAAAATTATTTGATTAATTCAAAAAATGAATCAATCAAAAATTGATAAAACAAGGTATCACTCTACGACAATCGCGTACAATCCAGTCAACAGTTCAAATCTAATTCTCCGAATGTCAATAATACCCATAAAAACCCAGCGAGCATCCCCGTCTCCGAGGAGCATCGTAACTCAGGCGCCGGGTAGGGGCACTTCGGATGGCAACGGCCGACCGAATTTGCCCGCGTCTAATCAATTCGAGCAGCGGTCGCGACTTAACGACCGGGCGCGCTCGTATCCGCCACCGATAGGGCCGGGATTACCGCGTCGCCGTCGTCGTGGCCGCGAACAAGCCCGCGGAGCCGCGCGAGTCGATCGAGCAAGGAGGCCGTCGGCGCTGAGGGGGCACTCCTCGTTAACGGCCGGAATACCCGTCCGCGCGCCGGCGACGTTTTCGGGCTCGCCTTGAAACGCCGCTAATTGCCGGGTGTTACATACCGGTCGCGCGGGCCGCACGTGCTACCGGGGGAGTGCGCCGCACGTGACCGACTTTGCTCGATTATCCGATCACCGCCGATGGGGATTCGAGGACGATTGGGATGCCGAATACGTCTGCTGCTGCGCGGCGACTTCCTTTTTGCTCGACAGCGTTGCGCGTGTATTGAGGGACGCAAGATTTATTATAGACCCAATGATTTGAGTGTGGTGTTTTAATAATAATAATTCAAGATTGCATCTTGAATGTCAGACTCATTTAAAAGCCATCTGCTTTCCTCATTAGGTACGTAATTAAGATATACTTTTATGATAAAATCTATGTCACTCTTACAATTAATTATATTTACGACCGACATTTTAATTTAATGGAATTTTTTTTCTTTTGTCCCTTCCACGGTCAATAAACCATTATTATTAATCAATAAAATATTTACCATCCCACACCATCGGTCGATTTCGCATCTTCCGTCGATTTTAACGAGGTCATCGAACATCTAATTGACGGAACCGTCGACGCCAATAACTCGAAGTACTCCGGATCAATTCTCCCCGCGGGCTCGAATAGGGGACGCGGGGAGGAGGGGTGGCGGGGGATAGGGAAACATCGTCGCTTAATCGCACGCGGTCGCTTTGATCGGCGTGCACAGTCGCGTTCGTCTGAGCGCATCTCGACTCGCTCCACTTGCGCTCGCTCTTACTGCTTCCGACCGGCCGACAACTCGCTCCGATTCCTTTTATGGCTCGTTAGCGCTATGCTTTTGTACCCGGTTTTAATTGATTGACTGGAGGGCAATGCGCGCTGGAAGACTAATGGTTTTCCCTTTTTTACTTGGCGAGTGTCGGCGAAGAACGCTAACGACGCTTCTTTTTTAATCAAGGATAATAAACGGATACTTTGCGTTAAACTCGAAGAAAAAAACCTTTTAAATAAATTGCCTCTATTCGTAATGATTTTGTAAAGTTTTATCGATGAAATACCCGTGATCTACTGTCCAAATGTAAATCAGTGATAAATCGTTAGCTAATTCAAATAAGTGTATGTACACTTCACGAATCTTTACTTATTAAATAGTAAAATTAAACTACCCCCTTATTCTGCTACGAATTTTCACTAATTTTGCAGTGTAAATACACTCATTCGAATTACTAACCGTTTAATCAGCGAATTATATTTAGAGAGTAAATAGATCGTCGAAATATTATAATCAATGTCCCTTGCCTTTCAATTTTCCTCTACGCATTTTCATCGAATGCCGGCGAAATTAAATGCGAACGGGGAATGGCTTGGCGCGCACCGGAATTGCCCGTTCGATTGGGAGGCCCGGCGAGGCCCCTGGCGCGGGAGGGGGATCCGGGGGCGGAGGGGAGGGGGAAAGTATAAACCGCTCATTAACCCGAGCCTCCGCGCGTCCGCAACCGCAAGCCGGCGTGCGGTTCGAGAGCCGGAAGTTCCGCCGGCGGGGCGCCATTACGAGCCGTCGAGAGGGGTGGGGGAGGTGGGTATAGGGGCGGCCCGCTTAACGGAGACAATTTCGCTCGGCGTCGTCGTCGACGAGGGCCGTGCGTCGCCCCGATCCCGACCAATTGACCCTTTCGCGCTGAAGAATATCGTTATCCCACCGGCCGGATAAGTACGTGAGCGAACTGCTCGAGTCAGCAGTCTGCATTTTTACAGCGACACGTATCTCTTCGTGCGAAGGCTCGAGGGTTCTCAAGGCATATTTCTATTTTGTGCACTTTTTACCTTGCATTAGGTTTATTGTTTACACTTTTTCATTCTGTTGTTCCGCTGGAAAGATCCGTGAGTGTTTAAACTGTAAAGAAGAACAAAATATAGGATTTTTCTGTAATTAAAAGAATGTGATCTTATTAAACTTGTCAGAATTAATTTATATTGGAATAAATGTCTGAAACGGTTTAGTTTTGCTGAGTAACATGAAAACATTTATAATTGCAATTGAGAAAACTAAATAAAAACCTTCGTCTGACTAAACTAGGATCATACTACTTAAATAAAAAAATCCCGTATATTGCAACATCTAATTTTTTTCTATAAATTAGATTTATTCAATTACATATTATTCGTTATCGATTTAAAAATGATCTTAACGAAAATAATTGAATATCACTTTGAAAGATTATTATAGCATGAGATTATTATATATTTGTCTTATGTGTATTGTCGCTATTCACATCCAATAAAAGAAGTTTTACATATTCAGATGTAAACTAGCATGGGCAAAAAGAACTCACCTTTGTTGCAAATACCATTTTAATAATTTTCCCACAGCGCAAGAATTTTTTTACACTCTCAAAAACCATTTCATCGAGATACAGCCGCTGGTGGAAAAAAGGAAGATCCCACCCTGCGCAGTCCAGCGCCTAATTTTTCACATTTCATTCCCGAACGGCATCGCCCGGCTAACGAGAAAAATAATTACATCGGCCGAATTACAATCCGGAATTCCATCTTCCATAGAGAAAAACCCCCGGAATAAAGGAAGAGCCCGGGCTATATAACGCCCCGCGCACATCGCATAAAACTAAAAAGCTGAAAAAGCCTTTCGAGCGGAGGCGGAAAAAAAGGAAGCATCCTCCGCTGAAAAAAGGGAGACAGAGAGAGAGAGAAGTTCACGCGTAACAAAGAGATAGCGCGTCGAGGTTTTTACCGTCCGGATTACAGAGTATAATGGGCTTCGTTGGCGGAGCGCGGCAGAGTCGGACTCCTCTCGGCGCGATAAATTATAGAGAGAGAGAAAACGTCAGGCGAGCCGCTGGCTAGCCGCCGGCAAAAAACGCCCGGGAGATGGATTATTAATTGTGATATCTGCGCGGGGGGCTTCGCTCCGTCGAATTTAACCGCCTCGTATCGTAGGCTAGCCCGCCCTTTCTCTCTCTCGCTCCTTTGTTTTCCCGGGAGGAATTATTTTCGCGCTTCGCTGCCGAGCGAGCTCTGATCGCTTTATGACGATCGCCCCGGATTTTCGAGGCTAACGACGTGTACGCCCGGTGTACTACTGCGTATCTAGCGCTTTTTTTCGGGATGTATACTTTGGATAATTTATTAGTTATTCACCGTCGGTATTGGAAAAATTCCTAGTTATTTCGCTCAGAAATGTGTACGCCGCTTTCAACGGCGAATTTATGTTGCTTTTGCTCGATCTTGAATTTAAAAATACGTTTGTTTGTGAACGCAGATAATACAAAGCATATTGCAAATATGTGATTATTTCGAGTTCCGTTCTACTCTTCATTATTACATAGCATAATAAAAATACCGCGATATTCTCGTTATAATCAATGAATATGACGAAAGAACCAAACGTGAACTAAAAATACGTACAAACAAAAGAAAGAAAAGAAAAATGACCGTAAAGTCAAAACCGATTAAAATTTCACTGACGCGCGAAAGCAGCCGTACAACGCGAATTACCGCGCGACGCGTCAAAAATGATAACCCGTGGCGGAAAGCCCGTCGCTCGCGCGCAGCCGTGACGTCGTAATAACTGGACACCCTCATTACGGGGCCCCATGTAAATTGCATTAACTCGCGATATAAATCCCCGGCGTGCGCGCGCGCTCAACCGCCGGTATTCGCTCGCGAATGTGAAACTTGGCGTAATTGCGAAACAGTCGCTCGTTCCGCGAGCTTTTGCTGAAAAAAACACACGCGACAGATTTGACACCGCTCGCGGAGCTTTTCAGCTTATCGCGCCTATTTTATTCTTCTCCCTCTCTGCTTTCTAATACTTTTAAAAAAAGAAACGAAAAATTTTTCATCGCGTCTTACCAAAGCCGGCTTTATCTACTGAAACGCGTCGTACTATCTTTCGATGAATAAAAAAGGTGAGGCTGTCTGGAATGATCATGTCGGACCAAATTAGTTGAATTTATTTTTATAAAGTGTATCATAAAAAAAATTATTAATCAACTAATAAACGTGTGTGATTACACGAGACACCTTCAACCTTCATTACAAAATTCATCAACGAACTTTCGACACTTCTATTCGTACTGAATAAAAAGAGCTATTTCCAGGATCAATGTGTATGTGCGACGAAAGAATATTTGAAGATAGCAATCTTCATTAGTTTTGAGGGATTCTATGGAGGAGGAGGAGCGCGTAAATGGCACTGACGGCTTCGGAACCGCGGAAGATTAGGTTCGCGTAGGCTGCTCTGTCACTAGCAGTCGCCCGACGCGTTCAACAATTTCCAGACCCTTGAGCAAACTGCATCGACCGCAGCCCCATGGAATCTGTTCCTTACCTCTTCGGAAAAGGGGGATGGGGTGCACGTACCTACCTTGTAACCGAAAGTTGGCTGCGCTCTGGGGCACCTCGGCAAAGCGAAGCAGCTCGGGCGAAAGAATAATTAGTAGGGGGCCAGCCGTCGGGGAAGAGGGGACTCGACGTCGAGTGGGGTCAGATTAGCGGTTGGAACTGCGACCTTTAAGTGCTTCCCTATCCCCCCTCTCTCTCCTCTCTCGCTCGCTCGGCGGTGTCAGCGTACACATTTCATTCCGCGAAGTAACACGCGCGACAACTCGAATTACCTCACTTAAGTTCGTAATTGTTAATTAACTAAATCCAAACTAGCCACTTTTGGGGTAACCCCCGGCCCGCCGCGAGCTCGTTGAATTATTCAGGCCGGCTGCGAAATTGCCGGGCGCACGCGAATTTTAACCCCCCTCCCCCTCTCGGTACCGACCGCTCGTCACTTCCCCTCCGATCAAAGCGAGAATTTGTCGCGCTTTTTTCGACGCTTCGGTTTATTAATGTGCTTGTGAGTGCTTGTTTCAGTTGCTGCGGGATATTTTTGCACGAGGGGATGCTTTTTACAGCGCTTTTGCTATTTTCGGATTAAAGTAGAAACAATTTTTTTTAGTGATTTATTCAGGCACGTTGAAGCATGTACCTTCAAAAAACGTAAAAGAACGGCTCTAAATTGTAGAAAAAATGGCAAACTTGGCAACTGTTTCTGTATTAGAGTTTAAAATGCATTTTTAAATTCTATTGTTCGGTATTGTCGTTAATATTACTAATTTTATATTTCTCCAGCTCTCCAGTAATTTTTAAATGATCTGCGATATTATTTTTATTTATAAAATAATATTATTTTTTAGTTTTTTATATCTTGCATTCAAATATGTCTAAATACATTTGAACATATATTTTTGCACGAGATTTATTTTCAATTTGCTACACTGCATTTATAATCTTGATTGTAAATGTTTATATTCACAGTAAACAACCAGTCTTTTCCATTCCATTTCGCACATTTCATTGTATTTCCAAAATACACTAACAAACTATACAGTAGAAATGTAATACGCTTACACGATACAATTACATACACATCAACCGAATTCTACTGTTTATCCGGCTTTCCAGCGCACAAAAAAACCTAAATAGATATTTAATACCCGATGATCCCGCTTTACAAATTAATACCAGGAATCGCACTCGTTAATCACCGAATATCAAAGGAAAATTAAGCCCGTAACCGGCAGCCGGCGATTCACCCAATTAAAAGCAGCCGCACGCAAAAGTTCGCGAGCCGAACAAAAATCTACGCGATCGCACGCTGCGCCGGGGACAATTAATAACGCGGCGCACTTCCTCCGCGAGGACGCGCCTGATTTATGCGTCGGCTCGCGCGCCGCGTCAAGGCGAAGGACGCGCGCGCGTTTACGCCGCGAATAATTAATCGCTCAATTTGCGCCGGCCAACGGTTCCCGCGGTTTTAATAATCGAATCGCGGACCTATACCCGGAATCGAGAGCCGCGCGTCCGAGTGGCCGGAGCTAAATGTTACATTAGCCCCGCCACCCGGCGCTTCGGGTAATCCTTTCCGACCTTTTAATGGAGCCGGCCGCCTCTCCGGCGTGCCTCGATTATCGGGCCGCTGATGCGCCAGCCCGGCCGTCATTGGAGTTTTATCCTTGCAGAGCGGCGCCACCAGGCTGCGAGGGAAAATGAGGCTGCAAGCGCTGTCCGTCGTTTTTATGTTGAACGACCTCGCCAGGAGCTGCTACATCTACCCGGCAGGTCGAGCGATGCATCGTTTTTTTTCTTTCTTTTTTTTTAATCTTTTTAAAAAGTAAAACATAATATGTAAAATTTTTTTAATAAATGTAAAGTGGATTTGAGCTTGCGGACTTTGGCATCAGATGTAAGCTTCTTATCAGCAGAGGCTACTTTATTTTGTTTACCTTACTGAAATTAATTGAAATATAATATAATAATTTATTTCGAGATTTGGTTATTACAAATATTTATACAATGAAATAAAAAACCTCACCATTTTGTTATTCTTTATATGTTACAGAAAAAACAGATCCATGCGACAAAATGAACTGCTCGTTGGGCTCGCACTGTGTGCGCAGCAAGGATGGCACAGAGGCGAGGTGCGAGTGCATGGAGTCGTGCCCGACCCTCGGGGACCACGAGGGCGCGGGCCCGGTCTGCGGCTCCGACGGCATCGACTATCCCAGCATCTGCGACCTCAACCGGCATGCCTGCGCCAAGGCCGTCAACATCAGCGTCGCTTTCCGCGGCAAATGCGGTAAGCCCACCTCCCCGACCGTACCTTCCTCGTTTCAAAAACTGACACCAAGACTAAAGTCCACTGTGATTGAGTACTGCTATCATTGAGCCGTATTTTTTCTTTTGTCCATTTAAAGATTATTAACGGGAAGATTCTTATCTGAGTATAATTTTTTTATCTACCTTACCAGACTTGATAAACAAAATCTCGATCATAATGGAATGTCGCGCTCAATTTCTTCCAGATTTCGCTTCAAATTTTTGCAAATCCCTTTATCTTTGTTAAATCCTCAAAACGAAATTAATAATTAATAAAAACTGAAAACAAGTGCAATTACTTTTCGACATTTTATATCAAACTGAATTTTTCATGCAAGTATTCGATTAATGAGCAACCGCGATCGAGACACCCATCGATCGCGCTATTAGAATATTTAGGTACCGTCGGAATAATTTAAAGGACTCGCCCGGTCGCGCCTCGCAATTTCATTATAACCCGTTGCCGCTGCGTGCACCGAGAAATCAATTTCGTTATTTCGTCCAATTGAATCGCGTTATTTATTCGAGGGCAGATAAATTTACTGCGCCCTGCAGCCCTCAGCATTTTTAACCCTCTCCCCCCTACCCACGCCTCCGCTCTATTGATCCCCGAGCTCCCGGCCGATAAACCATTGTTCCTCTAATTCACCGCTAAAACAAAGCGCCAGCATTAATCCGGACTAATTCATTCCGACGGCCGGCGGAGATAAGGGCGCTTATCGTTGCCATCTCGCGGCGGCAAGATAAACGGGCCGCGCCATCTCGCATTCGTCCGCCTTTCGACGAGGCCCGCGGCGCGTCCGGCCGGGCATTGACGGATCCTTTCCGCGAGAATTCGGCAGGGGGTTTGGGGAGAGGAAAAAAAATCAGGGGGAGGCGGCGCGCCGGCGGAAACATTCGTATTATGAAGGCCGCCGGCAGCTCGCGGCGCATATGGATATTTCGCGAAAATGTAATGTATCGGGGCCATAGATTTTCCCGCGCGCCAGTTTTCCGCTTCTCCCTCCACCCCGCCGCCCGTATCGAAGGCTATTATTCAGCCGGCGCACAATAAGGGAGGTTACATGTCCCCAAAACCAATTTCTCGTACTCCCGCGCCCCTCCCGCTCGTGTATACGTGACACTGGCACAGGTGCGCCGCGCGGAAAAGCTCCGGTGGAAAATGGAAAAAATGCCCAGGGTATAGAACGAAGTCCGCTATCTTTTTTTTGTATCTTCTTTTTTTTTTAATTTTTATCGATAGTTCCTGGAGGTGCCTGCGATTCTTTCGTAAAGTTGATTATTTATTGGGTTGCTGAAATGAGTGAATTTCCGTTTTAAATATTATTCAAATTTTTGTGTAAATGTATTAGAATAATCGAGAAGTAATTAGAATAAAGGGTTTAAAAAGATCGTTTGAAGCTTGAAGATTTGTCTTTATTTGCACGATTTGTCCTATACTACAGGTTTGAATCCTAGAGCAAACATATTTTTCTACTTAGATTTTCCACGTAGAATTAAAGTCGATTTACTATAAGACAAACAAAAGATAAAAATCTTAAATTTGTTTTTAAGTTCAAAAGGGATTCTTTTTAAAAGTCTTCAAAATAACGCGGATTATTACATATACATTACATTGATACGCATACGATTTAAAATCTTTTGTTACGTAAAATCAATTAAATTTTTAAATCTACGGGTATAAACTTTACAAAACAATTCGCAACATCACATAATTACAATGCAGAGTAATATTTACACGTGCAGTTCAATTTTCGAACATCCGTACTTTTAACAATCGGACACCGCCGGTCGAGCCATCAATCCACGCAGGGCACGCCGGCGCTAAAAACAAAATAACACACTTCAAACTTAAACAAACGGTTATCGTAAAAATATCAATTCCCCGCTGACAGCTGGAATCGAAAAGCGCGCACCGCCGCTCCCGCGTCCGACTAATAATATATCCATTTCATTATACACCGCCGGCCGGCCGGTCCGAGCGATCGCCCCGACATTGCCTCCCGGAAAATGGAAAAACAATGGTCGGGGGTGGGTGGGGGGCAGACCGCAGTCAGCCGACGATTGAAATTCCTAGTCGTCGCGGCCGGCGGAGACGCGAGTACCCCCCGCGCGCGGCAGCGTCATCAATGCGTCGTTTTTCACGGCTCGTTGGATCGGCCGGCGGCGCGACAAGCGATGGAATTACGGACGCGTCGAGACAATGACAAATTAGCCGCGACGATTGGCGGCCGCTCGACGGGCTATTGGCAGGCCGCGCGGGGGGTGCGAGGGGGGGTGGGCCCAAGCGAGACGCTCGCCGAGGAATACCGAATGCCGCCTGTCGGCGTAGGAACGCCGTTAAATGCAGCCCGAATACCGGATGATGCCGAGCGAGCTACGTGAAACGAATGCCCTCCGCCGTGCCCGAGTGGATTTTTTCGAAATTTCCGATGGAGGGCGGAGGCTGCCTTGCCCCGTTGACGCGGCTGAATTCGAAATTGTTTTCGCTGGATTTCGAGGGATCGGGGTTACGCCGCCCTGGCTCGGCTGTAGTCACTCTTTCGATCGTGACATTTTTAACAGTTTTCCTTTTTTTGTTGGATCGATTTTATTTTACGTGCCTAATTTGCTTACTGAACCTTTCACCCGTATAATGATGCAGTTACGTAAAATAACTTTACGGCTGACCATATCTGCATTGTACTGCTTGCTGCAGTGTCTGATAATTCAGATTGTTCGCATTTATTTTTTTAAAACGTAATATGTTAATTTTGAAAAGAATTATTTAAAAATTTATAAAAGAATATTAATTATGCTTTAAAGCATAATACAGAGTTGAATTTATGTCTGACCATATCTGAATTGTACTACTTGATGTAGTGTTTGATCATTCAGATTGTGCGCATTTATTTTTTTAAACGTACTACGTTAATTTTGAGAAGAATTTATTTAAAAATTAAAATAATAATTTTAAAAAGTAATATTAATTATGCTTCAAAGCTGAGTTGAATATATTTCTGACCATATCTGCATTGTACTACTTGATGTAGTGTTTGATAATTCAGATTGAGCGCATTTCTTTTTTAAAATGTACTATGTTAATTTTTAAAAGAATTGTTTAAAAATTGAGATAATAATTTTAAAAAAGAATATTAATTATGCTTCAAAGCATAATGCAAAGTTGAATTTATATCTGACCGTATCTGCGCTACTTGATATAGTGATTAACATTGGCGATAATCTGTATTTCTTTTTTTGAAGTTACGAAATGAACATTTGAAATATTTATTTTAAACAGAATTATTTCATAATTCCATTACAAATATTAAAATAGAAATTTTAATTATGCATCGGCGGATATTTTTACTTGTAATCCAATATTCAGTATAATATTACGAAAGCCTCAACTTAGTATCTGACAGCGTTTATTATTTTAAAAATTAATGTAATCTTACTTTATAAATATCTTAATTATTAATTTAAACATTTCTCAATATTATCCTCATTGGACGAGTAGCATATACAAACTTTAAATATCCACCTATGTTTACCTCTTTAAAAAATCGACCACTTGCGTTAACAAATCCCAAATAAAAGTAATCCCACAAACAAGTCTTGTCGAAGAAGTCGAACAAGTAGCGAATAGGCACGTATTTAGCGCGCAGATCCACAATCATCGCGCGTAAAAGGTCGGGGAGAGCCGCAGTCGGCAAGGGGGGGAGAGAAGTGGATCTAGCGCGGCGCAGGGACTCGCCTAATCCTAAGTAAACGCGGGCGTCTACCTCTCGCGGCGCCGCCCGCTATACCTGTCTGATCAAACATTTGTCTTTACCGCTCGGTTGATTAAACGCCTGCCAAGTTTGCGCCGCGCGCCCCGCGACGACTTGGCGGCCGCCGCCCCTCACAATTAACGCTAATGTTGACGATCTTTTCGCGGGCCCCGGCGAATTGCGCCGGCCGTGTTTGCACCTCGCGCGACCGACTCCACGCGGAGGGCGAGATCCGCGGCGCGCGATCCGCAGAACTTCCCGATCGGCCGGGAATTGCGTCGACGGAGCTGCGGTTATTTGGGAGTAATCGACTTGTAATTCGGAACTTGTTGGATAATTAATAAAGTTATTGTTTGACCTGGAAAAAGTGAAAATGTCGGGATTGATTAATCAAGATTTGTTTGAAAAAAGTATTGTCTTTTAATTAAAGCAGACGTTTTATTTAGTTGAGTTTTATTCAACTTTTTATCTCAATAATTTCCATTGTTACGGAACAGTGATAATTATTTCGATGAATAGCAAATCGTAATTAATCGGTAAATGAGAAATTACTGAAGCGCGTCTGTACTTACACTCACGGGGAGAGCAGAAATCCTTTTTTAATTAAAGATCGGATTGGACTCATCATTTCATACCAACTTACGATCGAAAACAATTTCATTATTTAACTAGAATTGAGAGCTTAAATAACAGCACAATTTGTGAAACGAAATTTTGAGAAAATGAGGAATTAGTGATTTCTCGAGTTGGATCGAAATACTTCAGTGGAACATCAATTAATTAATTAGTCACTCGCGTATTATATAAAAAAATTGAAAAAAATAAAAATCTTTAATGAAAATTTTAAGTTATATTTTCCCTAGTTCACTAATTTTTTCATAAAGTGAACATTCAGCGTATATTGGATGACTTTAATTCATGTTGTCTTTTTTAGAGTATTAAAATCTATTTACTTAAAGCATTAATAAAAGTATAAGAAAGAAAAACATGAATTTAGAGAGGACCTGCTACCAAGCAAAAAATAAAAATGACACTCGATTAAAAACTTTTGAAAAGCTCTTTTATATCGCAAGCAGCCTGGCAACAAGTTTTATTCAAGAATTTTCCCGAGGCGCGGGTGAAAAATCGAAGCAATATGTCGCGCCGCCCCGCCCGACTGGCATAATGGCGAGTCGCATTTTCTTTTGACCCCCCCGCGCAGTCATCTCAATCGTTATTGGCCCTCTTTTGCGCGAATTCACTTTCCTCGACGGTGCGGCTCTTTGAGCGTCTCTCTCGCCGCTCGACCTCGCGGTTCTTATTTTCCGGCAGACGCTGCACTCGGGAGTCTCGACACGAGACCCGCTCCTTATTTCGAGACGCTCGAGTGTAAAGATCGCGCCGTCTCCTCGAGACACTTTGCCGCGCTTCATTCGCCATCCCCGTCCGCCCGCGCATGTATATAAATGAACCCGGGGAGTCTTGAAAATGTAGGACTCTCGCTGTAATATTCCTTTTTTGCTCTCAGATTTTGCAGACTTAACTTCGTAGTTTTATCATAATTTTACGATCCAGGCTCATTTCTTTAACTTACGTTTTACAGGTTTTATAATATAATTGGAAAACGCTCGAGTTGCAAGCTCTTTTCAATTTAATTTATATAGGATAGAATAGCTGATGATACATTAATTACTTTTTTTCCTTTCAGTCTATATATTCATACCGATATTCAAGTTACGTTGTTAAAGATTAAATTAATAATTGAAGGGAAAAAGAAATTTATATTATTCAACAGCAGTAATTAATGAAAAAAAAATTCTTCTAATTATGCCTGACTATGCGTTACTCGGATAAAAGACTGTCAATGAACGTATTAGTTTTCATTACATTTTTTTATAATTAAAAGCAAAAAAACTCTACCTATCGACAGTATCAAACAATTTAATGAACGTAAAAGCACTGAAAAGAATTTCGAACCATATACATTTCATTTCTCTAAGATAAAGAAAAAAAATATTTGCTTCGCATCAAACTTACCGCCTCGCGCATTGAGAATCCGAGGGCAAAGTCGATATCGCGCGGCGGCAAAGGAGGCGGCGGAAAGGCGGACGAGCGGCTCGGAAAAGAAAACTCGACGCGCCTCAAAGGGCATCGGGAATACGTCGAAGGACGGAAAGCCCGGGCAAGAAGTGGGTCGAGTCCGAGGCATCGCGGGCCCGGCGACTGGCGCTCTTTTTTTTGCATGAGCTGTTTCGTGGATCGGCTCCGCGCGTGTGACTGGGTCGACGTTGGGTTCGATTAAAATTTCTTTCAGATTGGCGATGTCGATGAATTTTTTATTTTCAACGCGAGATTAAAAAGTACTTTTTTATCGCGATAAACGGCAGGGCGTCAGTGAATTCTGAAAAAGTTGCGGTAGAAGACTTTTAAAAGGAATCGGCGAAAAATTAATTCCTGTACACAAATTTTGCTTCGCAGTTTTTTTAGATTCTTTGATAAGATTAAAAGTTCCATCGAGTTATTTTTAATTAATAAGATCATTCGTAAACTTAATAGTTGATCGCAGTAAGATGTAGAGAGAAAGTGACGTGATAAATATGCCCGGAAAGACTTTAATCTCAACTCAATTGAGAAATTAATTGAAACAAAATTTTTCAATGCGTACAAAAAATTTTTAAAACTGCGAGAGACAGAAGAGATTTTAAAAAAAAGTTTGAAAGCCTGAGGAACCTCCCGACTCTCGTATATCCGGGCTTTATAGTGCGACCCTTTTATCGTCGTCATTATACTCCTCGCTTGGTTTATTCACTCAATCAAAACGGCGAGATTTGTGGAATCGTTCATCGAAGCGGGAAGAGAAAAAAAAACGGAGGAGTCGGAGGAAAAAAAAAGCGTCTAGACAGGGGGAGAACGCAAAAGTTTCGCCCGAAGTTTAAAGATTAGCAAAGCTTCAACTTCGAGATAAAAAAAGGTCTTAAATTCGATGAAGAGGGAAAGATTTTTTACCGTTACTTTTCCTTTTCCTTTCTTTCCCTAACTTTTTTTATCTTCTCCATTCTCCTAGTAAATTCAAATGTATCGACCGAATCCGTCGACAAGAAGTTATTACCTTCCTTATTATTTATTGTGCAATTTTTCGATAACATTACACGAGAAGATTAGACTATCCCGAATGAAACTTCGTGCACGACGAATAAACAGCGCAATAAAAAAGTCATATCCAAGTAAAATTTTCGAAACTACCGCGTAGTCCACTTAAAAGCGAAAGTTAAGATTGTACAAAGTACAAAGGGCATTACGGGCAATGAGCGCGCCCCAGAAAAGTAAAAAGAAAGAAAGGGGCGAACTAATATAAAAGTTGCCGCGCTCCGGGGGAAACCGCTACGAGGGACGCGCGATCGAGACTCCAAAGTAGGTGACGCGCGAGCGTAACGGAGAGGAGAGGCTTCGAGGGTCTCGGGCTCCGCTCTAAAGGAAGAAAAAAAAGGAAAACAATCGGCCCGCGGCGGCGAGAATTTCGAACGCACTTTTATCGCCCTCGCAGCCCGCGGCATTATAACGCCGAGGCGAGGAGGGGGACGCTTTGACTCTCGCGTCCCTTTTTCCACATAATGCGCCGCAAATTGAATGTCGAGCGCTCGCGGGACCCCTCCGACCTCGCAGTACTTCCTTCCCCCCTTCTTTTTTTTGTCCTTTGCGCGAGGCTAAGTTGATAGCTCGATTTTCGTCGATCGGGATCGGAGGAATGGGAATTTGGTTCCTGGCGTCGTTTCGAAGCTCGAGGGGTGCGCAACGATTGAGGGCTCTTTAGGGTAATGCGCCGAGCGATTCGCGATCAAAGAAACATTTTGTCGTTCTGGAAATCTTTGAGGCTTCTATTATTGGTGAAGTTCAATGATCCCGGTAGAGTTTTTATGTTTATGCGAATTTTGCAGTTTAATGTTATAGCTTAATCTTTGTATAAACAATTTATTAGAGCAGTGTAGCTTATTTGTTAGTAAAGGTGTGATGGCGAAAGTTACTTTCATAAAAGTTGCAAACTAGACCTATAAAGCTTGTACTTCGTGTTACCTGAGAAAAAAAAGTTTAATTTAAAAAAAGAAACCTTGCATGGCTGAAAATATTTAAAAAATCTCTTTTAAATATACTCTTCACTGCGTATATTTATGAAAGTAAAATAAAAACAGATAAATACAGGAAAACACTGTTTTTCCATTAAATTTTTTACAACTTTTCTGCAAGTTTTTTGTGCTCTAAATGCCTATTTTACAGGTACCACCTCACTTCAATCTCATCAGGGATGTCCCCTTTGCGCTTTACGAGGAGATATCTCGTCATGAAATGTACATACTGCAGCCATCGTGTGCGCGGAAGGATCCTATACCTATTCTCCTTTAAATTTTCACTAAAAGCGAGAATTAATCAAACAATTTCCACAAAATTACTTTTGAAGTCCACTAAGCCAAACCGTCGAAGTTTATACTCCAACAGTATTTACTCCTGAACATCCATCGCTACCAAAGTAAACGGACGTCCGCCGATGAGAATCGATTGCGAGGACGCCGCAAACAATGCGCATCCCGCCGACGATAACAGCAGCAGCAACCCCCTCGCCCCTCGAAAGACTCGCGCGATCGACTCGTCCGCGGCGAGATCGCGGAAAAATAGCGCGTAACCCGAGCGAATAGGCGAAATTCCATTAGCCCGGGGTAGCCCGGCCGTGGCGAGTTTAGCCGCTCCACTGGGCTGTAACTTAAGCCGGGGGCGCGGGGTATAGGCGGTAGAGAAACGGCCGAGCCTTACGTCGGACACGGGAAACGGAATCCGAACTTCCTTCCCGCGCGCCAAGATTAATCTCGGCCCTCCGCCCGCCCCCCGCGAATTCCGTTACGCTGCAGGCGGCGCGCGCGCGCGAGCGAGCGAGCCTCCTACCTTCCGAAAGCTCGGCCGATATAACTTCGCCTATAATAACGCTTGGCGTTCCCGCACCGACGCGGCGATTCGCGCGGAACTCGCCGCGATAGGGCTTCTATTCTTCTTCGGGGCCAGTTGCTCGGACGGAGTGCCCGCCTTATCCCCCGGCCTCCTTGTTATTCGAGAACGAAACTTGCGGGATTAGCCGACAGCTGGAGGATTAGGGTGGTTACAGAGTTTACCATTATTTTTGCGAATTATTAGTGGGCCAATTGTTCTAGTTTAGGTTTACGATTTAGACGTGAAATTTAATATTCGTAATGACTTGTTCTGTCTTTTCGTTGATTTCTGACGGTTCTGGCGAACTAAGTATCTATTTGAGAAACTTGTTTAAACATCAAGTTTCATAGTTCAATTATTTAATTAAGATGCTTTTTTCTATTTAAGATATAATTATTAAAATGTGAATTATTAATAATTCCTTATTCTTATCCGTAAAGAAATTAAGTACCTGTGATGTTTAATAAAAGATCAAGTTAAAAGGAGTGAATTAAAACGTCATGTTAAAGATCTTAAGAATTATTATTACCTATTTTTTAATTCGAGCTGAGGTATTATTAACACCGTAAAAAGGGAAACAAGATTTATTCATCAAAAGTTTTACAAATTAATAGCAATCGTAACTTTTTATATAAAACATGAAACCTGAAGCGCTATTCTCGACTGTTTGTAACGTCAAGAGGCAGCGACCCCCCAAGAAAAAAAATCCGTCATAATCCCGACTTTTTCTCATTTCTATCTACACGCCCATATAAATCACGCGTCGACGGTATTGGTTACGAGCGGCGGCACAAAGGTAACGTCGCCTTCGCAGTTATTAATCAAGATCTCGCGCGACGGCGTTTCGCGCAATTTCTCGGCAATCTTGTCGTCCCCCGCCTCCCCCTTCGCCCGCCGAAGAAAGATAATTGCACGCGGAAGATGTCAACGCGGTGGGAAATGGATAATGAGATTCTCGAGCCGACATCGGGCGTCGTTAACGGCGCGGGATCGTTTCTTATACCCGCCTCGCGATGTACGCTCGCCAATTAAGCTGAAGGAAGCTCGACGGGCCGCCTCTCCGCCGAGGGGCGATATTAAGGCGGAGCCCCGCGACAATTAAAGTTAGAATCGTCGAAAAAGGCAGTTCCGCTACGAGATACACTTTTAATTACGCGCAGTCGCGACGATGAGTAATGCCGGGTAAACATTTATTGCGAGTTTCCCTTTTTCCACTTTATGGAATGCTTGCTCTGTTTTGTAGTAAGAAAAATCATTTAGTACATTCGTTATTAGTTTTCAACTCTTCTCTTTTTATTTAAAAAAAGAACTTCGTACGGAAATCAAGTGCGAATGTACAGTGCACGAGTATTAAATAATCAGTAGTAACAGCAGGTTTAGGTCAGACATGACCGAAAACGTTTATTAATTTCATGAAGACGTTAAATAAGCTGGTTAATATTTTAAAATAATTAGAATTTAAACATTTTTTTTTAAATTTAGAAGGTTTTATCATAAAAAGGTGATGAAAGATATGTCATTCCGACTGGCATCTTAATCATAAGTTTTCTATAGAAACTCGCGAATAAGAAACACCTACATCGCGAAGATGATCATAAGCTTTTAATGAACAACAAAACACTTAAATTAAATTTAAATAGATTTCTCTTTGACAATATTTGACAAAAAAAATTACGAACAACCGAATCTTGTAGTAGTATAGAGCGAATCTCCTGACGGATCCGTCGTATCATCACTTGCAGATCCATGCGCGGATGTGCAGTGCCAGGAGCCGGAGGTCTGCCAGTTGGACAGCTCGCGACAGCCGGTGTGCAGGTGCAGCGAGCAGTGCGGCCCGGAGTTCGAGCCCGTCTGCGGCAGCGACGGCAAGACCTACTCCAACGAGTGTTACCTGCGCCAGGAAGCCTGTCGCTCAAGGCTGCAGCTCCGCACCAATTACGCTGGCGCCTGCAATTCCGGTGAGTGCTTCGATTACCGTAGAATTACAATCATTTGATATATATTTTTTTACTATTCTCGGAGGGTAACTTCTCCCCCGCGAATTCTACACGAATTTTTGCGGAACAGTTGAAGCAGGAGAATCTGATTTACTGCATTTGTCAGTGTGGGGATGCAAAGGGGTTGCGGGCTACTTTGTTTTTATGTAGCTTTGTATGTTTTAATCCTTCTCGGTAAATCTGTTTGTTATTAACTTCTTTATACTCTGATTAACTGATTGATTTTAAATTTGTAAATATTGTAAGTACTGAGTGTCTGTCTATATATGAATTTAGCAATTTAATTAGTTAAGCCGTTGATTATATGCATCTAAAATGAATATTTTAATATTGAACTTTGTAATACCATTGATAAATTTCGCCACCAGCTCACAAACTGCATAATTTATTATTAAAAAATATGCTACTTTTAACTATGACTAATCGAAACAGATTAAAGATATCTTGCAATCAAAATTAGGGATACACTATACCGAAAATTATATTTTTCATATTATTTAAAAATCAAAACAAAAATCTCAATTTTAAAAATATTTGTTTTGTCTTTTGAACAATAAAACAATAAACCCACTATATCAAACAACTTCACAAAAAATCCACAAAAATCCATCGAACTCTGCTCCACAACCAAAACCGTATGAACAGCAAAAACAAACTCCACAAAACTCAAAAGACCTCATATAGTACACCTTACATGAATACGCTAAATCAATAAGTTAGCAAAGAAATAAGGAGACTGGGCAGGTAAAGTCTAACGGAGCGAGTTGGGCCAACAGGGGTGAACCCGTGCGACAATAAGAAGTGCAGCCCCCAGGAGCAGTGCGCGATCGACCGGTTCGGCATCGCCAACTGCGTGTGCGGCCCGGAGTGCGAGCCGGTGATGAGGCCGGTGTGCGCCCGGGGCGGCACCACCTACGCCTCCCTCTGCGAGCTCAGGCGGCAGGCCTGCCTCAACAAGAACAACATCGAGCTCGCCTACGCCGGCGCCTGCGGATCCCAGGGCCCCTGCTCCGATAAGGTTTGACGCACCCCGCCCCATTTCGCCGCTCTCGAGGGGCTAATTTACTCTTTTGTAGCGGCTGTTACGAAATTTTCTGTAACGTTTCTTGTTCATTATATGAACTTTTGAGGGATGAAATTTCAAAGACTTTCAAAATGTCGGGAAAATGGTCTACTCATTTTGCAAATTCTTTCTGTCACAAAGAAGTTTGTTTTTAAAATGCAATTGTTGAAAATTTCACATGTAGCCTTTGTAAATTGTGAAGTACGTAACAAGCACATATTCTTTACATTCTAAATAATTAGACCTACGCTTGTAATTTTCTCTACGTTTAAAAATTGCTTGAAAACTGAGGCAGCGCTAAATTAGAAAGGTAGCAATTAACTTTGTTTGTGCCATAATTAAATTGCTCTCGTATAAAATTCAAAAGTAACTTTTTAGCGATAAAATTAGTTAAATTGCAAAAAAATGCTGTTCTTCAATTGCTAATTTAATTAATCAGAAGCTCCATCCAATCCGATAATTACATAATAGTGAGCTAATGATAGTCAATCCAAGAATAATTTTTTAAAACGCAAAAGAATAAAATAGAATAATGTTGATCAATCCAATGTAAATAACATTTCAACCTTAAAATTATCACACTCGCGCAATTCGCCGTCCGATCAGCATTTGCAAAGTAGTGCTCGGCAAATTTTCTCAAGAATCGGATTGAAAGAAGCACGCCACAAAAGAGTTAATTGAATCCCTCACGTGCGCGCACCTTCGGAAATCGAATGGCATTCGACGGGGACTCGATTGCAGGCGAGTCGACTGAGCCGTCGAGGGTCCGCTCGAGTGAGAGAGACAGAGCTGGGCGGGGATTTTCGTCAAAGGCTGCCACGGGACAGTCTTTGAATCAATGCATTTGCGATCATTTCTCAAAGGCTCTCAAGAGCCGAGTGATTTAAGGGACTACGGGGGGGAGCGAGTGCCGCTAATCCCGCCGGGACTTGTCACGAAATAGTCGCTGCGGTCTCGGTCCTAGTTTAGCGCGTGTTACGCTCGATATATTATTTCGCTTCTCAATTTCACGCGCCTCCCCGCGCGATCGTTAATTTGTCAATGCCAACTTTATCAATGCGTCGTTACTTTTGTTATGTATTACTTTTTTTTTTGACACCGTCAGTGAGCGTTACACCGGGTGATAAGTCGATATTTCATCTGTATAAACATTCGTTTTAATTAATCAATCCATTTGATTAATTAATTTTATCGTCGCTTAAAATATGTCACTTAATCCCTATATAATTATAATTTTTTTATTATTTATATTACTGATTTTTTAAAATTATAAATATAGGGAAACTCCAGTAACGCGTTATTTGAAATATACAATTTTAATTATTTAAAGGAATGAGTTCGAACTCAATTATCCGAGTATTTTTCAATATAAATTAAACATTCGTATTGTTTTTATAAAATCCTGAGATACATCGAGGTCACTTGTAAGAGAATCCCCCAAGGAAAGAGAAGCCAGAGTCGGACGACTTTTAATTTCGCGCGATGCCCCGGGAGACACAGGAGAAGACGCCGCGAATCCGCCCTCGGGTTACATCCATTACTCGCTTCGCGGGTATAGCGTTCACCGCGCTAATTGGATCCCCGGCAGTGCGCGATCGGTTAAAAGAAAATTCCAGGAATCGCCTCCTTAACGACGATCCAGCGGTGTTGCTACAGCGGACGATAATGAGGCGGCGGCCGAACGAGAGCGAGGGAGAAAAAGGCGCGCCAATTATATAGTCTTTGTTGGATTTTCCATTTTTCATGCTTTGGTAGAGGCGGAGGAGAGGAGGCGACGGCCGCGCGGCGAGAATCAGTCGATGGCCCAGTTTCAGCGCGCGCGACCCCCAGCGTCTTGACCCGTTTCAGCGGGTCGCTCCACTTACGGAATGTTAAGTTACCCCTCGGCCTCGTGCTTCTTCTCCCTCGACGTACGGCGAAAACTTGCTGCAGTGCGTATTCACGCAGTCGAGAAGTCGCAGCGTTTGCCGGGTAATTTTTTAATGAAACTGCGTCCTTCGCACTTTACGTGAGCTGAAAACTCACTCGGATGCTGTCGAACTATGAACTGATGAGAAATGATTGCAAAAGCTGCGTGTTCTTTATGTTTAGAATTTATGTTTTAACGGCAAGCATAGTTTGTAAAAAAAGGAATTAATCGTGAATTTTGGTTCGTAGAAATGTTAGAAGCTTTCTCCTATTCAGTCATTCATTTTGTGAAGAGTATGAACAACAAGCGATAATTGGCTTTAATTAACAGCATTCCATTTTGTTAAAAAAATCGTCGATAAATTTAAAACAAAGGGTATGAAAGCTCTTGATGTTAAAAAGCTCTATACAAATTACCTTTTTGACTGCAATTTCAAAACCGTTAAAAAATTAGTGGAGTATTTTCAATTTTGTATGTGTATAATATTTTCAATTCAAAAAGGAATACTACAAAACAGTTCATTATTACTTTTGATTTTTTTGTGGCAAATATTTTTGTTTTTATGAAGGGAAAATTGTGAAATATTTTTGAAAACTCTCCCTTGACCCTGTCAATGCAATTTACACTGATTAAAAACTGAATAAAACTTGGATTCTATTTACACGGAATAAAATTAGGACCACTTATGTCTATATAAATCAGAAAATAATGTAGAAACTGCAGTTAAATTTCTATCGAACATCGTACTTGAAGAAAAGCTCTAACTTATGTAGAATCGCCTGCAAAAATCACGAGTCCCCGGTGAATTATACACGCTCGACTCGGGCGAATCTCTTAAGCCACCTAGTGATTCTCCTTGAGTCTGCGAGGATGAGCGGGCGTTCGATGGCGGTAACCGTATGGGTGGTGCCCTTTGCAGATCTGCCAGTGGGGCTCGACGTGCCGCGAGAGCAACGGCGAGGCCGTGTGCGAGTGCCCGAGCTGCTCGGCGGAATTCCAGCCGGTCTGCGGCGACGACGGCATCAGCTACGGCAACGAGTGCAAGCTGCGCCTCGAGGCCTGCCAGCACCACCGCGAGATCCGCGTTCTCTACCACGAGCAATGCAGTGAGTCTCCGCGGACAGCGGCAGTATACAACCCCCCTCCCCTCCTCTGCAAACAGCCTATCCCGCTGTTCCCTTATCCCTTTTGGGTGCACAAGTTACACCGCTGGAGTTCGTATTTTGTGTTGAATGTTTGCAGAGGGAGAATTTTCTTGTAAAATTTGAGCGATGAAGCTCGCCGAAAAATTAGGCGAGGGAAGGTAACAGTGGAGTGGTTTGCGGCACTGCGAGATTTTTGCCGGAAAAATCAAAGCAATTTTTTTTCTAATCTTGGACGCATCATAAATTTTATGAGAAATTTCTCTCAGTTTATGTTATTGTATTTATATAAATCCTTTTATCATTCTATAAGAATTATTATATATTATTTTTTCTTCAAAGGTGACTTTTGGTCTATGAAAGAACAATATTTTACATTTTAACTTGTACATTTCACGTTGTAAAGTATTTTGAGTAAAGTACAAATAACTTGAATTTTTTCCGTATATAAATATGAATAATAAATATTTACACAAAGAGTACAAATATTTATTATTTGGTATCTTTACGAAAAAGACTAAAATTGTTATTTGCATTATTTTTTAAATACTGAATGTCAGAGAGCTACTGAAAATAATTAATCGAAAATTGCGAGGCTGGATAAATAAAATACTTTTAACAGCTTGCGAGTCGCGAGCGTTCCATCGATTTTCAGCAAATTTCGAGGACCCAGAGCGCTCCGAGCGCCAATGAAAATTAATTTTGCATTCGATGGCTGAATAAACACTTGATGACTGCGCAATAATTCAAGCGTAATTTTTACATGGCATTTTCATAAAATCCGGATTTTATGAAGCTCCCGGTCGTTTCAATATTACTTTCGAACATCGAAATTTCACGCAGCCAGCCAAATCACATTTTGTTTCGTGAAAGATTTAATAGCAAACGTAATTACTTATTAATATTCAATGAAACTTTTTTGGCCTCTTTACCGTCGACTCTTTTATGAAAAATTACATTTATTCATCGCAGAAGATTCTCACGCTCTATGCATGACCGTAAAAATAACAGAGCAAATATTTTTTCATAAAAAATGAGATTTCAGCAAAGCAATCTTCATTAAAAATCTGTTACCCGAGAAGGTGCATCCGGCAAGAGTCCAGAGACGCGTCCAAAAATACGGGAAAGTTAATCTACATCGCCGACGTTAAAGCGCGAAAGTTCGTCTCGCGAGTATCAGGTCGCGAAGAAACTCGGTGCAGCTGCGGCTAGTCCGGCGGTGCGTCCGCTTCGTCTTTTTCCCCCGCGGGCCGGCGCATGCAAATCGCGAGTTTTGAGCCGTCGACGACCACAGCCGTCGCGAGGCAGTTCCGGGGCAACTATTTCGAGCTTCCCCTTCCCCCCCGCCATTTGCATTCGTGTAAATGCGTGGATTTGCGTTGAAAATGAGCCCAGCAGGGCGCGCGGACGAGCCCCCCGTGGCTCCGACCTTATTCGCCGTGTCGCAAGCTCGTTTTGTCTTGTCTTCGCAGATTGACGGCTACCCCGCGCCGGTTCAATTTCGACCGGCTCTACTCGCGCGGTGATGTATTGACTGGCTTCAAATTGCTTCTGGCGTTGGAATTTTTCAGACCCCGTTTGTTTAATTTTGTTTTAAATGTAGATGTTTCAAACGACGTAACAGAAGAAATAATCTCGAAATATTTTTATTCTTTCGAAAAATTTTAATAAGTGATTATTGTTGTAGCCGACGGTTTTTATTTATTTTAATAATTTGTTTTATTAATTTATATAATTATTTCTTAAATTAAATATAAAAATAAAAAATTTCAAAGATAGAACTAGTTTAAAGTTTTTTAGAGGCATGTCTGAACAAACACGGCTAATACTACTTAATTAATAGATTTCTTCTAGAAAAAAAGGATGCCCTTAGAAATTCCTGATAAATATTTTAATAATTTCTATAATTGTATCTAAAATTAAATAGAGAAATAAATAATTACGAAGATAAAACCAGTTTAAAGACTTTTAGAGACATGTCTGACCAAACACGGCTAATACTACTTAATTAATTGATCTCCTAGAACAAGAGATGCCTTGGATGCTCGTGATAATATTAGTAGAAAATATATAAAATTGACAAAAGAAAGAAATAATTCTTGTAAAATAAAGCATTTTCATACAAATGAAACGAAATACTACTGAATGTCGCATAAAATCTTGATTGTTCTACTTATTTTCAAAAATTGCATACCTTTGTCTCCTCGTCTTTTCTTTTTTTCGGTTTGATTTTTTATTTTATAAGAATATTATTATAAGTAGAACTTGCAAATTGCATTTTGTACGTTTCTCTTATACTTTGCTGTGTGGGCATTCTCTTTAAAATACAGAATGTTTCAGATTTTTTGAAAACAAAATTAACTCCATTTTTTCAGCTTGTTTATAACTAAAATTGATTTAGTGTTACATAATTATTTTTTTATTACAATTATTACTAATAATAGACAACAGCAATCCACTCAAATCGTGAATTTTAATAAGCAACTATACCAAGACATGCAAACATATCCAAAGGAGCAGGAAGAAAAACACGAAATTCGAACAATAGCCGCACAGTGGCAAAATGTCGGCCGGGCGCAGATGCACAATCTGCGAGCAAAATCTCGGGGACGCGCGTCGCCGACGTGACGAGGTTCTTAACCATCGCGATCCGCCTAACGACGACGGCGACGGCCTCTGCCGTTCTTGCTCGAGGCTCGCGCCTGCATTTTCCCCTCCGCAGTCGACGTAAAACAAGCCGACGGCGCAGCCGTCCCCCGCGGAACGTCTCGATGATCCGCGCACTCCAGCCACCGCATACACGCGCCTTAAACCCGCAGTCGGCGCGTCGTTCCGTTATTGCTTTTGCAGTCTGTTTTTGTTGCTCGTCCGCGATCGTCTCGTTGCAGTTTCAGAAAAGCTTAAGTCGCTATGTGGTACGAAAAAATTCATGTAACAGCCTTTGAAGCAATGTGCTTGCGGATGGAATGGATTTACTTTTAGCGATTTAAATAAAGTGAACGTAGCGATTTCTTGGTGGAATGTCAGCAATACTTATAATTTGAAACTGAATGTATAGTATTAAATTTATTTTACTTCCTTATTAATTATAATTAAAAAATATAAATCATATAAAAATCCGTTTTTAATGTACTTTTGAAAGCTTCACACGAATTTCAAACAATTTCCTCCTTAGTTAAAATTGAAATCAGACATTCTTTGAAACATTCCAAAGGTCATCAGAAAGATGTTTTCGAAAATTTATTTCATATTTGAAATAATAAAGAAAAGGTCGATGTCGATACCGGTACAGTAGATCTAACCGTGCCTTTTAACAGCCCCTTAAAATCACTGAATATACATCGCACCTCTTCGGCGGCACCTCCCACTCAACGAGCTGAAAACATCCACTCGAAAGTGGTGCGCAAGAAAAAAAATCACTTAGCCGTGCGCCCTCAAAGCCCCCGACGAATATCTTAAAACAAGATCGTCCGAATGCTCGCTTAGATTAAAACGCGTCGGCCTCATGCATAACGCGGCCGCGTCTCCCCCGGCATATAAGTTATTACAGCCGCTGCATATGCATGGGCCCGGCTCGCTTTTCTGGGGCGTGATTTCGCCGACGGCTACGCGCGTCCCGATGAATTCAGGGAAGATTACTCTTAATCCTCGACGCGCTCGCGCATTCGCCGGTGGTTTGTACACCCGACGCAGAACGGGCTCCTACGTCCCCGGGGATTAAGCGGCGGCCCCCGGTGCTTTTCGAAAAATTGATTGTTCCGGAAGCGGAAATTTTTTTTCGATCGCCGACTACGGACCGGGGAGTCCGGCACAATGGAAACGCGCTTTTCCGCTGACGGGGAGTTATTCTCGGTTCGGTAAGAATTATCGTCTCGTCGGGATGCGCCGGTTGAAAACCTATCGGTAACTTGTTTATTCGTTATTGATGAACAAAACTTAACGAAGGTGGTAAAAGTACAAAATGAATTTTATTTTATTTCTTAAAATGAAATTTATAAATGATTCTTTAGTTCTTAATTTTATTTTGTTTTAATACCCTTAAGTTTTCACTTTTTTTATTGGAGAACAAATTATTCATTCAAAACATTTTAAATCTTTTAACAATTATTCGTTAATACTGTAAAACTATCTTTAAAGATAGAAAACTGAGCTTGAATATTCAACTCAAAATCATAAGGATAGTATAAAAAAAACCATAATTCCTATTCTACAATTATAATCCACTGAAAAATGAATGGAAAAATCAAAATACTTAAAAAGAAAGACTTCTAACTAATTATTGATTTCTGCTACTTACAGACGGCTGCGAGAACAAGAAGTGTGACTTCTACGCCAAGTGTGAGAGTGACACCAACGGTGAGGCCAACTGTGTCTGTTCCAACTGCGACAAATCGGTGTGTAAAATTTTGATAAATTAATTAGGTTTTTCATTCTACGTAAAGTTTCTCGATCAACTTGGTGTTACACAACGTCAAATATTTTTTTGCAAAATCTGTTATCAAAAATTTTTTTAATGATATTTTGACCGCTCTTAAAAACATTTAGATATTCATCCCTCTGGTAAAGGCGGTAGCGAGAATTAATTAATTCGTGTGCGGTTACGTGACGAATTAGTTCGCCGCGAGCTCATTAATCATTATCTAATTAATAATTGATGCTCGAACAATGACTACCGATCCGAACAGTTCAATCGATCGAAATTTAAATATACTGATGAGTATAATCATCTTCTTTATGATATATTCATATAATTTCAAAACATTACCAATTGTTTAAAAGTAGCATATCTATTTAATTTTATTACAAAATGAAAATCATAAAATTCTTTTAAAAAAATATTTTATTCGGACTCTGTACTGCTGTACTGCGACTGAATATTAAAAAACATTCACTATTTCGATCGATAAAACCAATATTCGTACTGCGGAAACGCCTCCTCTGCTGACTGCGAGAAACATTCTCAAAGGGAAAGCGAGCATTCGCGGGACTAACGAGTCGCGAGATTCGAGTGTGTGTACGTGGCATCGCGAGGTTCCCCGGCAAAACAGGCGCGCGCGAGATAAGGAGGCAGCGCGGAGGCGAAAAATTCGAAAACGAGCCGGAGAAACGCGCCGCGACGGAGGCCGGGGAAATTGAGAGAAGCAGATGGGCGATAAGCGGCGAGGAGCCGTCGAATGAAATATGCACCGAGAAAACGCGCGGCCTGACTCTTTTAACCGTTATGTAAATGCTGCGTCTCTGAAAATTTCATGATGCTCTCGGCGCACTTGAAATAACTGTTTCGTGTGTAACTCCGGGAGATCAAGCGCGTAATGTCGGTTGAAAAAATTTATCTTAGCGGATTTTTAAAAGTAACCAATTTTAGCCGAGGGCTTTAATATCGAGATATCGTATAGATAAAAACTTATTTACTATTTTGTTTTCGATTTTCGGAATTCCGGATCTCAGCAAAATTCGCAATTCTGTGTTCTTAGACTCTCCTATAGTTAGATAGACAATTAGTTTTCAGTACAAGTAATTGTCAAATTTTAATTGTCTTATTATATTTTTAAATTATTATGTTATTTAATAAAGTGTTCAAGAGTAAAATTCTTAAAAGGTAGCAAAACTCGTCGATATACACAGTAGAAAGAAAAAAGGAAGAGTGGCTCACAATTGTCTATGCCAATAATATCCACTTCGCCTCGCATTCGCCGGATATTTTCCACGAAATGACTACCTCGCGCGTCAGGTCGATCGCCGGTCCCGACACAAATTGACCGAAACTGATGGTTATTATTTCGTCCCGCTTATTCCCTTACCCCCCGACTCCGGCCACTCGTCGAACGAATAAAGCCCGAGCTTTTTTCGCACAGGCTGCGGCTAGAAACGACGCGAATGAATTTTCACGGTCCCGCCGCTTCGATTTTTCCTTTTGCCTCCTCGAATCCTCGCGAGCTCGCTGGGTATACGCTGTGTTTGTGATGAATTGAGACGTATGCCGCTGATGAGAAATAATTTCATTAATACTTTTTGAAGTGGACGATTAAAAAGAAACTGTAATTGAATTTTATAATTAATCTACTGCAGCAAGCCATTCCGTTTTTCCGCTTGCCTCTTAACGTTTTTTCCTTTTTATTGGAGAATGTACATCGGAGTCACGTTTTTAATTAATTTTGATAAATCGTGCTTGGAGAATTTCAGAAAGTAATAATTTTTTAAGGTTTTAAAAGTGATGTACGCATATAAGTCATGTTCCTAAGATTCAGCCATGCTTAAATCTCAATGTTAAATTTAAAGCAGACTGAGAACAAATTTAATTTATTATTTTTTAAGAATAAAATTAAATGCAATAATAAATCATTCTGAATATAGAAGAGTTGTAAACTTTTAAAGGCATGTCTGACCGAATGCGGCTAATACTACTTAAATATTAGCTTTCAAGAAGACAAGGATCATGCTCATGGGCTCCCTTAACTGATAATAATATGAAATCTTCTAAAAACTTAATTAAAACCAAAAAGATTCATGCAAACTAGAGGATGTATACATTTTTGCTTTATCACTATTGAATGTCGGATGAAATCTCGATTTTTTTACTTCTTTTAGCAATAAATTCTATAAGAAACTATTACAATTTTTTCAATAATAGCAATTCGTAACCGCATTAAACTGGATCTCTTTTCTTCTCGCAAACAAATCGGAAGCTCCCCTTGAAATAAATTCTTTGTTTGATTTTTGATCTTTATTTGTCAAACAATCGTCTACCCGCGACAGGAGCAAAAAAAACGCGACGCGAAAAATCGCCAAGGTCGGTGCGAGCGGTCGTCTCGCCGACTAAGTGTCCTCGAGCAAAGAGCGTCGCGGTGATTCGTGGGAGATCCGTGCAAATAGTCGGCCGGGCAAGAATCTCGCCCCGCGGCAAATTGAGCGCCGGCGTCGGAATTGCCGGCGGCTGCCCCCCGGAGACCCTCGCCCCGATGAAAATATTACTCTCCTCTCCATTGCTAATTAAGTTTTTCCCTTCGGCGCGTTGCACGAGGAAATATTAAAATAAAAAGAGGCAGGGGGGAGGGGAGGATTAAGCCGGGTGGATTTTTATACACCGGCGGAAATTAAATTGAGTGCGCCGGCACTTCGTACGAGAGAGCGCGTAATTTTTTTTTAAAACGCGCGCGTTTAAACGGCGCGGTATCCGGTGCGCGCGGTATCGAGAGCAGTTACGACCTACTATATTATAATTAAGTGACTGCTGTATTTATTTAATTAATTTTTTTGTTCTTATACGGCAAATTTTCGCGATTTTAACGAAATTACTCGTAAAAAATTACGGTGTAGCAAATTGATCCACGATTATATTTTTTTCCGTAAATTTTACGGTATATTTTTTGGAAATCTTGTAGAAACTCTTTTAAAATTTATATTAGATTAAAATCTAATTAAAAGATATTTGACAAAGATATTCGTCTGCACTTGCGACTTAAAATCATTTACTGCAGTTATAAGGTACAAATAGTAAAAGCTCCGGGGCAACTGAAGTGCTCAATTAAATTTTACGCCGGGGGGCAATGCAAATTTTCTTTAAAACAATTACACGTCAATCCTGGCAACTTGACTTACGACTTAATGTCCCTGGCGTAAAATCGAGAGGCACCCCACCCGCGTGGAATCGAATAATTTCTCGTAAAAGCCGGCAGTGCGTCGTAAAAGCAGCCGAGGCCATTCTTCCGCGCTCGCAGCTCCCGCCAACAACTTTCCGCCCTTAATTAAAGCTTCAGCGCGGGGGAGAAGAGAAGGGGGAGTATCTCGCGTGTAAACCGGCGCGAAATTCAAAACGACGCGCGGCGCCGAGCGAAAACATCGGCGCGCCGGCGAAGTTAACGCGGGCAATACCGCGGCGAGCCTCTCGTAAAACATCCGACGCCGCGGCCGGGCGACCAATTAATAACTTCATTAGGCTTAATTTAATAGAACAATATGGGGGGCGAGCGCGGAGCCCAATTAGATTTCGGCCGGAATAACACGGGCGACGCTGTTTTCCGGGGGCTTCGCGGGCCGCGCTACGTGCTCCTCGACCGTGGGAAAACACGCCCGCGGATTCGCCGACGGCCCGGCCTGGGACACCCCACGCTCCTCTGCCTTTCCATTAGAGTAATGGGTATAAGATATTTGCCGTGTGCGCCAGTACAGCGTAGATGTTTCGAAAGTGTTTCGAGGCTATTCGATTGTTTGGAGTTTCGGCGCTCCGTTTATTGTTTGAGGTAGTGAATTATTTGCTCAAGGGCAGTTTTGAATTATTGTTTACACTTGCAAAATTGGATGGAACGTTTTGGAAGATATGGAATTTATCATTTAAAAGAATGTTCCTTATTGGATTTTTATTATTTAATTAGAAAATAATCAAAAAGGAAAGGATTTTGCCAGGCAGTAGAAACAGTCGGATATAGTCAGACAGTCAGACGCTGGTTTTAAATTTAAAAGAATTTAACGGTGGGTAGCAGACCAATTAGTTGGCTAATTTTAATCAAATTTTGAATAAATATTTCAATTTTTAACTTAATAAAAGATTTATGAGACACAGGAAAATTCGTCTTATTACTAAATTAGTTTTACTAAAGAATCCAATACTGCTATCCATTTAATTGGACAATTAAAAGCAGACGTCAATGCCTTTTATTTTATTCAGATTTGCACTTAATAGTTTTAAACAAATGTTTTCAAACTTATAAAATTCATGTTGATAAACATTGCACGGCATTAATTTGATACTGAACTTGCATGCATTTAAATTAATTTAAATTCAAGTCATTAATGCTAAAGAGACCAGATTTTTACTGCAATTCAATGAATGTTTACTATAATTCAATGGGAACGAATGAGAAAGCTTAATTAACCAGCCACCTTAAAAATGATGACTACAAAATTTAGTGATTATACTTAGCAAAATTACGATCTGAATAAATCGCCCTTACTTGAAAGTGGTTTACGATTACCCAGAATGAATAACCCCCAACAATAACCTATCAGCATAAAAACTACAACAGCCCGCTAGTAATAATTAACGATACCAGCGTAAAATGCCTCCTTTCACTTAAAGCAGTATCGGCGAACGACCGACTGGCGTGTACGAGGGTCCGCCGCGGGAGTAACAGCGCGCGCCGCTGGATGACTAATTAAGTTTGGCTTTTTGCTCGCGCGCAGTTTCACGGGCTGCCTTTTTGCGCCGCGGCCCCGATCGGATTCGTTCGGCCGGGCTTTCCCGCGGGAGCAACAAGTAGCACGGGGGCAGCGAAGGCGTCCGGCCGTGCGATTTGCGATTGCCCCCGGGCCGCGAGCACTCTTCGCCTTCCTTCCGAGCGCCGGCCGAGCGTTTAGTGCCCCCGAGCACTGCCGGGGATTCCTCGGGAGATCCTTCCAGCTCGGGATGTGCAGTGATTTTTCGAGCTCCCGTTTATCCCCCCGCTGCGGCGCCAATGAATTATGCACCGACTTAACGATGATTAGTACTCGCTGCGGGACTCGCTACCTGATACGGCCTTCCGATTGAATTTTTATTAATTAAATTAAATTGCGATACGCTGGGGAGACCGTAAGACCAAGTTGAGGTTCTCGCATGTATTTTAATATGAATTTAAATATGTAAATTTCGACATCAATCACATTAAGTTTGTTAAAGTAAGAGCTTTAAAATGTTTGATATGGAACATCAGTGGCCGAGCGAAAATATCTTTAATAATCTTAATGTGATTGCACAGTCCGGGAAAATGTATTTATATGAAAATTCATTTGGTTAATGGGCACAGGAGTCCGAAAGTTCGAGCTCAGTTTGCGGATCCGACGGAATCACCTACGCGAACGAATGCGAACTGAAGAAAGCTTCCTGCACCACTAAAGCTCTCATCGTGGTCAGTTATAAGGGCGGCTGCGGTGAGTACACACAAACCTTCCACACATAATTCTCCTCTCCTAAAAACTAATAGCGATAGGAATCTTACTCGCTGAAGGAAATTCGGGGAAGTTAAAACATTCATTAAGTAAATACTTCAACGTGACTTTTATTTTTTTACAAAACGACGCGAATTTCAAATATTATTTTTAAGTTTACACATCAATTTTTATTCTTTTCCTTACCTTTATTTTATTTCTAATTATCATAATTTCAAACCGCAAAAAATTGTATAGTAAAAGTAATTTTGGAAAACTTATAAACTTCACTTAAAAAAATGGGGAAAAAATCACAGTAAGATACTACAAACCTTGTTGAAAAAATTATTTCTAAAAACCAAATGTGAATTCGTAGATCTCTGCGCGAACGTGCAGTGTGAGAACGGAGCTTACTGCAAGGCGGGTGCATGTGTGTGCCCCGAGACATGTCCAGCGCCCACGGGCAAGTTCGTCTGCGGCAGCGACACCAACACCTACGCCTCCGAGTGCGAGCTGCAGAAGGCCGCGTGCAAGCGTAACTCCAGCATGCCACCCCTCGAGGTCAACTTTTACGGCGAGTGCGGGGAAGGCTTCCCCGTTGCTGCTCTCAGTTAGTATTCTCATCAACATTTTTACTTGGATTTTGTCTTTTGAAGGGATCGCGTGTTTAATTAATTAACCATGTTTAATATCGAAGGTACTAATTGTGTTATAATGTCGGGTGGTGCAGTAATGCTTAGAGGACTATGAAATATTAACAAACGAATAAAACAATCTAATTTTAATTAATTGAATTGCAAGGTGCTTTAATAACATAGGATGTTTTTCTCGAATTAACATTCTCAAAATCTAAAAGAATGGATTCCGAAACTTAACTAAACAAAAAGCAACGTTCATATATATTTTGATAAAGGAACGTTTCGAAATGTCTTACAAGCTCGCCTATAACCCCCAATACTAACATCGAACCTCGCTTAAAAATAACAACAGCTACGATGTCCACGCCGTCGTTAACGCGGCTGGTGACGTCGCTGGAGGTGACGAGCAGCCCGGAGTTGGACGCCTGCCGCGACATCCACTGCGACTTCAACGCTACCTGCGAGCTCGGGCCCGACAGGTTCCCGCGCTGCAGCTGCAAGTTCGACTGCGAGTCCATGGCGCCGGAGAACATGCAGCCGGTCTGCGGCAGCGACCTGCGCACCTACGCCAGCAAGTGTCACATGCTCATGCAGGCCTGCCAGCGGCAGCAGGAGCTCAGGCTCAGGCCGCTCGACCTCTGCGAAGGTTCGCTTAGTCCTGGCCCTCCCTCTCATTTAACTACCTTGGCTTTTGCTTGCTATCTAAAGTTGAATTAGTGAAAAGTTACTGTAATCAGTGGAATTAGGGTAAAAAATTGTGGTTAGTGGAGCAAGTTCCGCTAGTTGTAGTGTTTTTTCACTAAATCAACTTTTAAAGGGTGCTGATTTTTTTTGCACGAACAATTAATCTTTAATTTGAATTGAGTTAATTCGGTTCGCCTGCTTTATTTAAGTTATCCATTTTTGTAACAAAGAAAACATTTATAATTAGAGCAAAGGTAGAGAATATTGGAGAAATTTATTCGACTCGGTGGATGAGAGGATGGAGCTTTCGTTCAGAGATATATATAAGTATAGATAGATCTCTCCAAATAAATTAAATAATCTTCCGTATTGAACAGTCTGATCCTGCAAAATGTAATTGTGTAAAATCCTACACTTTATTAAATTTTCTCCTCTTATTTTTGTAATCGTTCCATAATTCACAAAAATGAAATTACTCTCATGGTACTTCTCAAAATTAGAACACTAAATAAAGCTGAATTCATCGTACGGCGTTAACTCCGAAATACTCCATTACTCTGCCAGCCGTAAAAATACAGCAAATAAAGGCTTCGTTTCACGCTACATTTTCGTTTACAATTATTGTCATAGTGCGCGCAATCTAATTCGGTGCTGCGGCGTTTCTGCTATTCGCATTAGCGTACGTCAGTTTCGCCGAGCAGAAAACGACCTTTCGCGGCCCCGTATTTAATTAAGTCCGGGGGCCGGATCCGCCGCGGGCGTTAAACAAAGGCCAAACCGACGGCTCGGCCATTTGACCCGGATACAAAATTCCGATGCGAGTCTCTCCCTCTCTCTCTTTCTTTTGCTTGCTCTCACTCTTTCCCTCTCCCTTTCTCTTGCTTGTATTCGAAAGCTTTCATAACGTATCGTACGAATTTAGGTTTGGAAGTGAAGCCGTGCAATGGGGAGCAGCCCCTTCTCGACTCCGAGGGCAAAGAGTATGATTGCGGCAGCGGACCGGACCGTCGCGACTGTCCCAGCCACACGTACTGCCATCAAACGCCCAGATTTGCTCGCTGCTGCAAAAAGGGTGAGTAAAGGCAGTTTCATCTAACCTGCGTTCTCTCTAAGTACGATTTAATTTCATTTTCTCATATTTACTACTATAACTATAATTTCTCGGAAATTTTTTAATTAGGGTATGAAAAAGTTAATAATATTAGTAAAAGTTATTTTACTAAGAATTTAACGTTATTTCACTAGAGTTAAACCAGACACTAATTTAAGCGCGTATTTGCAAATGAACAGGGGTCCAGATACAACGATGCGAGGACTCGTGGCACGGCTGTTGTCCGGACGGTAAGACGGCGGCCCTCGGCCCTGATGGAGCGGGTTGTCCGAACACCTGCCAGTGCAATCGCGTCGGCAGCCTCTCGGACACCTGCAACCCCGAAACTGGACAGTGCGAGTGTCGACCCGGCGTCGGTGGCCTCAAGTGTAACAGATGCTTGCCTGGCTACTGGGGCCTTTCCAAGACCGATAAAGACCACCAGGGCTGCATTCGTAAGATCCCTTCCTTCGGATAATTAACCTCCCTTTGTCCCTAAGATACAAATACATCTTTAGGATCTAATATTGTATTGTAATTCATACCCCTGCTGAAAATTGTCTAGTTTTTTATCATTGAAAAAAGGATTTTTCCGATAATTTTTGCACATTTAATGGTCAATTTTATAAATGATTGTTAAAGTGAGCGAAAAATAATTTCATCGGTGAGAGAAAACCAGACTGCTTCAAAAAACGCTTTAAAGAATATTTGAGAGAAAAGAAATAACAAAGCGAAAAGATAAAAAGGATGTGTAGCTCTTGCGCTGGCTATCAGAGAATGAAAATGAAATTTTTTGCCCTCCCTTTTGTTTCAGCTTGCGGCTGCTCGCTGTTTGGATCGGTTCGCGAGGACTGCGAACAGATGACGGGCTACTGCGTCTGCAAGCCCGAGATTCAAGGCAAAAAGTGCACGATCTGCACCGATCATAATAAGATTCTGACTCCAAAAGGATGTCAGCCAGGTACTGTCACTGTGATACCGTTTGCATTTATATAATATTTTTTCTCTTTCATCGTTTCAGAACCTTTCCGCTCGTATCGCTAGATGCTCCTCGCTCAGTTCTTTTTTTATCCGACGCGTTACAGATTCTTTCCGCTCCGAGGCTGAAAGATGAAATTGTAGCTAACGAATAATTATTGTAAATACCTTGGAATAACAGAAATAAACTGTTTCCCTCTTGCCCTGTGATTTTTATATGCACTAAAAAAAAAACAATACTAAACTTACACAAGCTTTTACACGGAGAGACATGTTGCATTGTTTTTTAAACGAGCAGAATTAAAATACACTGACAGAATTTAATCGTAAAATGTAAAATAGATCGACATAGAAATTATAGGAAATTACTGTACTTTTTACAAGAATACTAGTAAGAATTACAGTGATTTCTCATCATTTTAAGAAAAAAGTATTGAATAAACACTGCCAAGTAAATCAACATTTCTCTCCTAAATGCAATTCAATCCACACAGCAAGACTAACCACTCTAAAATAACAAAAGCTCCCACCCCAAAGAAAGCTAACAATAATCGGGTGACATGACGGTGGGATTTAACAAAAAACTCCACAGGGGACGCGGTGCTGCCAATCGCGAGCAACTGCAACGAGCTCGAGTGCTACTCGGGCGGTCAGTGCCAGGAGTCTAGCAGCAGCGCCGGGCCGCGCTGCGCCTGCCCGGCGGAGTGCCCGGAGGACGCGCCGAAGGTCTCGGTCTGCGGCAGCGACGGCCAGACCTACGACAACGAGTGCGAGCTCCGGCTCTACGCCTGCCGCTACCAGTCGGACGTCGTGCCCCAGGCGTTCGGCCACTGCCGAGGTGCGACCTACCTGCCCGCCCCGCGCAGCAACGACATTCGCCACTGAAGGGAGAAAGCTCGTACGCTTGAGCCGAGGCTTTTTTAGGGCTCCTCTGCTTTCCTCGCTTTGTGTATAACCAATTTTTTTTTCGTAAGGGATGAACTGGTACGCCGGGGGTTGGTGTGGGTTTGGAAGGTCAATCGAGCCTCGTTGAGAGTAGATAAGGACTTTTTGGTTAAATTTGCTACGTGGTTAAGAATCTTCGTATTGCTTGACCGTTTGATAAAATTGACTTAAAAAATTTGCTTAGAAATGCCCTAAATTTGGCAATGCTTGTGGATCTTTTATAGACACTTAGATCAAAAATTGTTCTATCTAATAATTTTTACAAAAAAAAGTAAATAAAGATATAACGTTTATGAAAATATTCTCTTCGTAAAGTAACTTGACAAAACAAATTTTCATGATTGAAAGTGTAATGTACAAAATTTTCGATTAGTTTTTTATAAAAATGATTTTATCAATAAAGGTATAAAGTAAGATGCGAAGAAATATGGAAATGGTCCAATACTGTAAGGACACAATACGTAAGAAGACGATTGATCTTTTATAAAGGAAATTTAAACTCAATTGGGGTATCGATCGACTTTCGCTCAAATAGTACTGTATAAATAAACCAGGTTTGTTGGGCAATAAAAGTTTTATTATAGGAATCTTCGCAATTCTCGTACTTCTACGATGTTTTTAGTACTTTAGCGCAGCGGATTCTCAATGGACGTTGAGATGTATATTGTGTAAAGAAATAAAGTATTTCCATTTGTACGGATTACATCTTCTGCTTTAATAATGACTAATTTTCCTTATAATCCACCGTCTTTTTAACTTTTAATTTTTATTAACGTTTTTTTGCTTTCTACAATATCCACGTGCAATAAAAAAAACCTTCAAACTAGAAGATTACCGATTAAAATGAATTTTTTGAAAGAATATCAATTAATTTCTCCTCCAGACCTCTTTTCTGCTTTATTTTGAAACTAATACGCCACCGACGAACTAATCTTTAATCTATATGCGCATCCGGTGACCCGATGCCACTCACCTTATTTGAATCACACCTCGGGCAGCGTCTCTTTTTTTATCTCCGGTTAGCTAATTGAATTAGAATCTCCGATAAGTTCCCGGGAAAAATCGAGCGTCGACAGAAGAGGAAATGGAAACTCGGGCAAATTTTCACTTCCCGCCCGGCGTTCCGTCGAAAAGCAGCGAAAAACTTTCCGAGCCAATACGTTAAAACGTCCCCTCCCTTTTATCTGCCCCTCCTCCTCTCCTTCGCCTATTCCCTCCCTCGTCCTCTATTTACATTTTATTTCCGATTTCACGTATCGCGAGTCGCCCGGCGTCTCCTTTGCGCGGCCGAGTCAATCTTTTAAAAAGTTTCGCCTCTCCGTCCCCGCGAGAAAGTTAAACGCAAATTGGATTATGGCGGGGAGGAGGCCGGATTCCCGCGGGCGCCGCGCTGCACGCACGACGAAGGAAGGAGGGTCGAGGCCGAGAGAGTAGGTATGAGAGTCACAAGTGGATGAAATTCCAACGCGATTACGTTTGAAAAATGCATAGCCGGCGAATCAGTACCGATGCCGACTCCACGAGAAGTTCGGAAACTGGCGGCGTAGAAGTACCGTAAAGTCATCAGCTGCAATTTTTAGTTTATCATTTTTTGAAAAGATTCCTGAAGTCAATATTATCATTTTCTATTTTTTCTTTGTTGTGTTTCATAATTAATCAAGAGATTATTTTTTACACGAATCAATTAATATTGAGTTTTTAATCAAAAGTAACTTGTTATTTTATGGATGGCTAAACTGCAAAAGAAATAAATTAAAAATCCCAACAACTCATAGTTTAAAAATTTTATTTATTTCTTTTTTTGTTAAATCTAGAACCTAAAAATATTATTGCATTCTTAATATTTCAATATAATATGCTGCATATGTATGCTGAAAGATAAATTTAACTTTTTTATAATGATTAAATAATTTAATTAAAATTAGATCATTTTAATTTAATTAAAAATTTAATTTAATGTATTTCATAACTTATTTATACTCCTTTTCGATAGTATTAATTAAATTTATTTTAATATTCATAAATAACTGTTTAATGCAATAATTCAATAATTTGAAAAACACTAGTATGAGTCTAAAATAATAATATTGTAAACAATAATTATTAATTATCTCAAAACGAAAATTAACCCAGAATTTAAAATCAGTCTGCGACACTGGAGTACATGCTCACTCTTTTAGCATCTTTCATAAAGAATTAAACGATTAAACTTCGTCACAATAATGAATATTTAAAAGAATTAAATAAGCAGAACCTGAAAATAGTGCATTAATAATAAAAGAGAACATCGCCACCTCTCGAAAAGCATACCGAAACCCACTCGACGCTCTCGGACCTCCGCGCGAATAGCCGCTCCGCTAAGCTCGCCTCGATCCGCAGCGCCAATTCCGCAAGATCATCGGCCCCGCGTCGCGATGAATAAAACATGAAGCGAGTAAGCAGCGAAGTTTTTTTGCCGCCACCCGAGTCTCCCCCGACTCAGACAAGTCGAAAGTAATTAAAGCGCGACATCCGGCGCCTGGTCGAAGACGCGCGCTATTTTCGCTCGCGCAAACAATGACCGGAGCCCCGCGACTTCTTACGTCGCGAGAGGGGACGATTTCATTTGCCTGCGAATACGCGCGCGACGATTGTCCTTTCATTGGCAGCAAATCGATTCGGGGCCGCGCGCGCCTTTTGTCCAGGGTCTGTTTGCGCTCCCGTCTGCTCCATCGACGTTCCGCCCTTCCCCCTCGCCCTCCACGCTTTTCTTTCGTTTGTCAAATGTTTTTTGTTGAAGTTTTTTTCGCCGATAGAGGAGGCTGATTCGGCGATTTCCATTGCTGCGCCTGGAGTAGTAGTTTGCCAAGATTAAACGGGAAAAGTTTTAAACGTCGATTATATAAAGTTAATCGTTATTAAGGACTTTCGACGATTTGCCGATCAGCATTTATTACGACGGGTAGTTTAAATAGAGCCGGAAGATTGAACCGATCGATACATCCATTGCAATATTACTTTATGAATGTCAGTACGATTGATTTGTACTTTTCGAATTATTTGAATTTGTAATTGAAATTCAGTACGAATTTAATTACGAATAGTTATATATAGAATTAAAATAATCTTAGTTCATTTGCATATGCAAATTTTCGAACTTTATAAAGTTTAGAGTATTATGTAGCCTCTATGTTTATCAAAGGAAATAATTAAATTTCTGTAAGAAAGTAGATAATTCAAGCAGGGACAAGAAAAACATTTTAGAAAACAAAGTAAAAGTCGCGTTATTTTTTGTGCATACCAAAGCCCTGGAAAAAGCCTCGACTTGTAAAAGCGACTCTCCCAAAGCCCATTGAAAAGTTCGGGGTGACTGAATGAAACTTTTTGTTTCAGACAACACCAAGGCGAACACGGACTTCCCCGTAAAGAGGTACACGGCGGTGCACTACACTCAGCCGGCGGCCGCGATCTCACCCCTGTCTAAGTCGACGAGGCATCTGATGGTGCCGGAGCCCGACGCGCGCTACTACTACACCAACCGCGGCCACGAAGTGGACGGACACGAAACTGTGCCCGTCGATCGAAAGAGCCTCAAGCACGGTATCTAAATGTGTTTTACGTAACTGTATTATTAAATTAATTTTTTTAATAAATGCGTACAACAAAAGAAGGAACTTTTCAGAAAATAATCAAAGAAAACAAGGTGGTCTGACCATACTCGTCTGTTTCTACTTCCGTTTATTTCCACAGATTTGTTCGTGTTTTACGAGTCTGTATTATTAAATGAATTTTTTTCAATAAATCCGTAAAAAAAGAATAATTGCAGTCAAAACCCGAAGAAAACGTTGTAGTCTGACCATACTCGTCTGTTTCTACTTCACTCATATTATAACAGTTTATACAAATGATTTTTCAAAGAGAGAACTTAATGTGTTTTTAATTGACAAAAGTGTAATCTTTTCTTGAGAGAGGCGTTCATAAGAGCTGGAGTGATTGTACCATGTAATGTGTTGCAGTAGTAACAGACGAGTGTTGTAAGACTATCATTTACCATTTACTATCTTTGACCCTTACAAAGATTATCTGATGGCTTTTTATGGCCTTGAAAATTTATATCACTTGAAAAACAATTACTGCATTCTCTTCATTCAGTAGACATTCAAAGTGGAACTTTCAATCGATTTAACGTGTCATCTCTCTAAGTAGAAAAACTAAATGTTTTAAAAAAATTATAGTTTTTAATCGAGTACAACTTAATTTCATGTTGCAGGTTCAGCCGCGGCCTACCGTCCAACTCCGGCGACGATCCGCGTGGTGACGCCTCTACTGGGTGACTTTTGCAACGACGATAAGGACTGCAGCATATCGAACAGCGTCTGCGTAAACGGCCGGTGCATATGCGCCGACGGCTACGCCGAGACGAGCGACCGCCAGGAGTGCTCCAGTTTAGGTAAAGCAACGCCGCGCCGATTTACAGAAGGGAAAAGTATTTAAATTCTTTAGATTTCGTTCCGGGGGGCCAGCTGCAGCGAACTTCCGCCTCGGCGTAGTTAGAAACGCCCTGGGTGCTCTCTTTTTCTGTCTCTCTTGTGAACTAAATTTCGCACTGATCGCTGCTTTAACATATCTTTATTACTAAAAATTTCACGTCTGGTGGTTCTTGAAGCGTTGATCACTCTGTACTCGTGTCACTAAAATTAGACTCTAGCAAATTCTAGCAAAGAAAGATTTTTCTCATTGAAGTATATAGGAACCTCGTGCTGAAAAGTTTTAATCGATTTTTCAAGAAAAAATTCTACAGAAATATCGACGTTTAACGTCAGGAACACGTAGAAATTCGTCGGTTTCCGTTGCAGCGAACTACGGTCCGATCACGCCGACGGAGGAGTTCCGAGCCTGCCTGTCGTTCCCTTGCCACGCGTCGTCGACGTGCATCGACCTGCCGGGCGCCACCTACACCTGCCGCTGCCGCGAGAACTACACGGGCTTCCACTGCGACGAGGAGATAAACCATCGGGACTACGATATAGCCTCCTTCGACGGCAAGAGCTACGTGCGCATGAACCGGCTCAAGGCCTACTACCAGTTCAACGTCGACATCGAGTTCAAGACCTACGCGGAGAACGGCATATTGCTCTACGACCAGCAGAAGCAGGACGGCACCGGGGACTTCGTAGCCCTGGCTATCGTTGATGGGTTAGTTTTCTTAAAAAAATTATTTTGTACATTCTAAATCTAAATAAATGAAAATATTACTAGTTCGGATTTCTCGACGCATTTTTATTGGCACTTAAAAGCTTTCGCTTGAACACGAATAAAGTTCAACGACGAAATTAAATTAAGAAAATATAAAATCCACAAAAAGAACTCGTCTAAATGTGACTTGCTTTTAGCTTCGTACAATTCCGATACAATTTGGGCAATGGCCCGGTGATACTGACTTCGCCCGAGCGAGTTTCAATGAAGAGCTTCCATCGCATCTCGGCCAAGAGGTACCACCGAGACGGCGTGTTGATCTTTGACGACAATGAGGAAGTTACCGGGCAAAGCGAGGGAATGCTAAAGAGCCTCGACCTAAATCAGGACACCTTCATCGGCAATATCCCGACGAACCACAGCAAGTACGTCAATACCCTCGTCCCCTTCAGCTCTTTTAAGCCCGCCTCGGTGGAACGAAAAGAAAATAAAAAACCGAATTCGATCCACAGGGTGTTCGATAACATCGGCACGTCGCACGGTTTCCTGGGCTGCATCCGTAAGCTGCGCATCAACCAGATGCCGGTGGACCTGCACCTGGGCTACGACAAGGAGGTCCTGGAGACGTACCGCGTGAAGGAGTGCCGAGACAATGGCTGCGCCAATCTGCCCTGTCAAAACGGCGCCACGTGCCAGCCAATCTTCGAGGAGGACCTGAATTGCGAGGGCCGCGACTGCATTTTGGGCCCCAGGGCGAAGAGGCGCAGCCTCAAGCGACGCAAGGAGAAGCGCACTACCGGCTCCGATCTTAATATCGTCAAGTGCAAGGGCAGCCAGTGCGACACCATCGACAATTCGAGGGTCGCCAATAATAATAACAACGCCAATCCGAAGAAGCTCTGCCTCGGTCCCGGGTGCGACTATGAGTACGAGGTGGATTACGAGGAGAGCTATGAGCATCAGGTAATTTGTCAGCTAGTAGGTAAAAATTAAATAAATGAAAATGTTTGAATAATATTAAAAATTCTTTGCATCAGGCTTTTGAGGGTAGCGGTTTGGACTATCAGTGCATCTGCCCACCACAGTATACCGGCAAAAATTGCGAGGATTCTCTGGATCCCTGCATGAGTGAACCTTGCCACCACAGTGCCACTTGTGATATCCTACCCGACGGTGACTACGTCTGCAAGTGTCCACCCGGAAGAACCGGAATGCACTGTGAAATAGGTATGATCATATACACTCTCCCCAAAAGTCACCTTGGAGCCAATCAAATAAAACAATCTTCATCCTTTAATTCCAGTGGACGCTGAACTGACAGAATTCCTGATACCGGAGATGACAGGCGACGGCTTCCTGGAGCTACCCTGTCTCGAAGGTGTCGCCAGGACCTTCTCGATCGAGCTCTGGTTCCTAACGCGCTCGACCGACGGTCTGCTCCTGTACAACGGCCAGCTGACCAATGGTCGGGGCGACTTCATTAGTCTGAACCTGGTTCAGGGTAGGCTGAACTTCCGCTTCAACCTGGGCAGCGGCGTCGCCAATATCACATCTCCGGATATCGTCAGCCTGGACACCTGGCACAGCGTCAGGATCAGCCGGCTCGGTCGCGAGGGCTTGCTCAGGCTCGACAATGGCACCGTTGCCCGAGGCTTCTCCGGTAATCCTCTCACCGAGCTCAACCTCGAGCTGCCACTCTACATCGGCGGACTCAAGTAAGTAAAATTTAATTTCATTTTTCTTTATAATAAATCTATCATACACTTTTTCAAGTCAATAAGTTTTTAATTACTTTTTAAGCAAACTTTTTCGGAACAAATGATTATTATGCTTTTGATGAATTTCACTTCTGCTTATTTAGTGGGAAAAATCAATATTTTATTAAATACTGGAGATTGATTCTTTACTGTAAAATAACGAGATAAAACGAATTCCTAAAATTTCGAAAAATCAATATAGGCACTGGCGCGAGATAAATCGATTGTCCGGCGCGACGACGGGCCTGGTCGGTGCGGTGCAGCGGCTGATGGTAAACGAGAAGACCTACCAGAACCTCGCGGTGAACGTCACGCAGCACAACACGGAGATCTACGACGGTCTGCCCTGTCCGAGCAACTCGAATCCGTGCCGGCACAACGGCATCTGCTTCCCCCTTCTCAACAGCTTCTTCTGCAAGTGCCAAGCCCGCTACGACGGCATCAACTGCGAATACTGTAAGTCGAAATTTCCAATTCGCCGCGGCGCACTTTCCCGAGATGGGCACAGACGTTCGCGCGAGAAATCTCATTCCGAACCGAAGAGGTCCAAGTTCGCTCGATACGGAAATATAGCATCTGGGAGATTTTTAAATTTACATCTTGCGGGAATCTTGAATAATGTTGAATAAAAAGGATAATAAACAAAAAGGATAAGGCGAGTGGCAAACTTAAAACCTGAAAAAATTATCATCGATTTTGGAAAAATTACAATTTTTATTGTAAGAATTACCATAATTATGAAACATTTTATTATAAAAAATAATTTTTTTAAGAATTATAATAATTGTTCTCGTATTTCAAGTATTTCCCTCGCCTCAAATAATTTTCCCACATATTTCTTCAGTGTGCCTTAACAATAGTTCAACAAAAATTTTGAATTTACGAAATTACGAAAATCTTACTTTTGAAGCTTATTTTAACACAATTTGTAATTAGATCTAGGGTATGACGCCTCGGGTGGAGAAGTTGCGGAACAAGCTGTCAGATTCAACGGAGAGAACTATTTGCAATTCAAGCATCGATTTGGCAGAAGGTTTGTATTTTTAAAAAAGATTTTAGTAACTTCTATTTAGAATCAATAATTTATTCATTCTTAAAAGCTTTTTAATGGAAATGGGTATTACGCAGTAAAGCTTCTATAACATATAGCTTATTGACATTTTAGCATTTTCAAAATTCATAAACATAAAGTAGCAATTAAAATTGAAATTTTAATGACGTAAATGAAAAGGTTTTTCAAGCTAATTAATTTTCAATAATTGTCCAAAATAACGAAAATAGCAATGATGTAGTTGATCCTGATGGCCCATTAATGATTGTCAAAGAAAAAACATTTTTAATTGTGAATTTGAATTTGCACTAGAGCTACTCGGAGAGAATTTTCTGATAAAAATGAGACTAATTTTTATGACAAAATCCTCTCCGTTCAGTCAAAATCATACCTATATAGATACGATATTTACTCACACTAACAAGGGTCCATAGTCGCGAATTTCCAAATAACAAACTTTGGAATTGAGCGTGTAGTTTTGAAAATACGGTAGAAACTAACGCGAGATAGCCTAGAGCCAATAATACGTCGCTGAAATAACAATTTAAGCTCCAGCGCAAAATAACACCGACTAACGTGCTGATATAGAAACTAACTTTTCCCCCCAGTCCTAATGCCACTAATACCACGCTCGGCGATTACGTCGACGAGTCCTACACTGACTACGACACGGAGGACTACGTATACTACGATTATGAGAATTACGACTATAGTGAGTAAGTCTAATACCCGAAAGAAAAGCGAATCCTCACCTTTTTATTTTTTATTTAACTCTTAACTTTTTAGATTTAATCTGCTTCATTTTTTTAAGTAGTATAGTATTTATTTTATAAGCGCTTTTGCTTTATCTGCACATCCTCTCCAGTCACTATTTTACTTATAAGGGATGTAGTAGTAAATTATGTGTAAACAAGTAAAGATTCTCTAACCGTTTATTGGAAAACGAGAAATCAAACAACTCCGAATCTTCACAAATATCGATTGAACTACGCTGCTGTTTTCTTTAGTAAATATTAGATGTGATTGTTGATGTATAAATACTCGACGATTCTTATTATTTTATCACATATTTATTTTATTCAAAATCATTTCTCAATTAAAACAAAAAACTTTCATCTTGTTATTAAAATGAATGAATTCAATTCAATTTATTAATCAAAAAATGACATCGCGAAAAAATTGACGCCTGATTCTTATTTTCTACCTTACAAATAAAAATTGGGTCAACCGCCTACGTTCGCTTCTTTAATACTCGAATTAGAAAGAAATGATAATCTCTCGGCGGGACGCGTCGATCTGAAAATGTTATTATACGGCCTTGCGCGCGTCGCATCGCGGCTATAAGATTCGCCCCGGCCTCGTGAATTTTCGAGCGTATTTTTCTCACGGCGCGACCTGGATTTTACAGGAGGCGAGAGCAGCAATCGAATAAATTCGAATTGAGATTGAGGACGACCCATCCGGAAGGCATTATCGCCTGGGTCGGCAGGGGCAAATTGGAGCATCTGATGCTGTCGCTGCACGAGGGCCACGTCGTCCTGTCTTACAGGGGCAAGAGGGAGGAGTTCACCATCAGGAGTAAGGTGAGTGCCTCGCTTAATATTTAGACTCGGTGATTCCGCCAATTTCGCTGTTACGTATTCCACGGAAATTGACAGAATTTTCAATGTTACTATTTTTCGTTTTATAATTTTACCATATTTTAAGAATTTCATCCTTCCACTCATTTTTAAAGAAATTTATTTCATTGTCTTTTATTTTTTTGTTTATATTCTCATCACTTGACAATCTAAAAATAATTCAAAAATTTCATTAAAAGGTATTAAATAGTTTTCCTTCACCTAACCCGTTTATTTATTTTTTCTTTTTTGTAAGTTTAATCTTTTCTTTTATTAAACTCTGCAGAGGACGTATGTCCAAAAGAGTCAAATAAAATTGTGTCAATTTTTTTCGTGTTTTCTTTTTTAAATTCTATATTCCAGTCCATTTTATAAATTGACTTTAATTTATAAACTTGTGAATTTTTACCTCAAAAAAATGGAAAAATTTCTCTCTCTCTCTCTCTTTACGATCACTTCTCCAAAAAAAACTATTTAATATTTAAATAAACCTTTTATTTCCCGCCAGAAACTTTCAGAAAAAAGTACCGCCGTAAGCATCGTTTTTTTTTCTCAGGAACGCGTGGACGACGGCTTCTTCCACCACATACGCGCGATACGTCGCCGGCGTTCGACGATGCTGCAGGTGGACGACCGGCCGCCGGTGAAGCGGCCGACGGAGAGCGGACCCCTGACGACGAACGGCAAGCTGTTCGTGGGTGGCCGGCCGGGCCACCGGGGCCTCAAGGCCTGCGTGCGCGACTTCGTCGTCGACAAGCGCCGCCTCTACCTCTCCCGGCGCAAGATCGAGGTCTGCCACGAGAACGACGTCTGATGCGCCGACTGCGGCTACCGCCGTGCGGCGCGCCTTGCTGGACTACCCCGAGCGAAAAATTGACGAAACCGTAACTTTGCTGGGCGACGCCTCGAGCGCTTTGTAAATACACGACGGCGGCGAGCGCTCGAGTGTGCGAGATATTCTTATTCTGAATTTTTTTTATCTTAGTTTTGAATTTGCGTAAGATTTTGAAACGTGCGAGAGTTTATTACTGCGATGATTAGTTAAGTGAGACCGTGGTATTTATAATGTAGAGAAACAAAAATTCATTTTTTTCTTTTGCAGGTTTTTTTAAAGTTCTAAAGTAATTTGATTTATAGTTTTCTTTTTAAAAATTATTAGTAGGTATAAAATTTAACTCAACTTTATATTTTATAATTATATAGTTATTTAAGCGATTTATTTCTTTAATTTCTTGAATTAACATTGATTTAATTAAATTTAAATTATGATAATCGCTATATTAATTCGATGCGCAATTAGTTTCATTTTCATTACTGCCTAACAAGTTTTGTAAAAAAAAACATGTAACTAATTGTGATATTAAATTGCGAAAAACTATAAATATTAGTAGAAATTCGTATATAATTGAAAAGTTAAAAAAAATTATTAATTGTTATAGGATGCACACCAAAGTTACAAAATTTCACAATTTTTCTAAACAAACACATCCAGCAAGACACGCTCCACGGCCACTCGACTAGACCGATTAAAGTCTCTTCAACAGAATAAATAAAAAAAAAATTGAATGTAAAATTAGGTACGTTTACTTTAAGGATTCTTTTACTTATAGACAAAGAGTAAAAGTGTAATAAAGACACTGAAAATAAATAAACGGTGAAAATCGGCTACGATGAAGCCGATGAAAAGTGAAGTTCAAGTGCTACGTTCTCATCGAAGGACAATAATATATTTTTAAGAAAAAAAATCCGCTCACCTCGCGGAGTATAAATATATAAATATACATTGAATACGTGAATGTATTTACGAATTTATTGCGTATACGTAAGTCCGCGTGCTCAGAAATTGTATATCTTTTTTCCACGATGTTGAGGAAGACGAGGGAGAACGAAATTTGTTTACTGTCAAGTTGCAAATACGAATGTTGATTAACAAAGTAATAAATAAAAAAAATAAATATTTGAATGTTGAAGATGTACCTATTGAGAGAAAAAAAATAAAAATAGTCGAATTACGTTTCTTGTTAGTGTTACTGATTCTCGAAGAAGAGAGCAAGTGTACTCATACTCGCACTTATAAAGAAACGGCTTGATATTTAGTAATTTCATGTATATTAGAGAGAAAAATAAAAAAGAGCGAATCATCCGAGAATTCCTTCCGACAAACCAAAGACCGAAGATCGCGACTCTTCGAAACTAACTGTCACGACGTTCATTTATGCAGATGTACTAAATAAAAATGATATTCACACTTGTTCACAGACTATATATATATATGTAAAGCAGTAAACAAATATCGTTTGAGTTCATTTTCTCGGTATAGTGTTATACAACTAAATGAATGCGAGGGAACGACGAATAATCGCAGCTCTTCTGTCGAGCGCGAAGGAGCGTAACTTTAAGGATTGAATCGATTGCGAGATATTAGCAGTAATTAGCCTCAAGCTGCCGACGCACTTACTAAGAAGCTGCCGACGCACTTACACTTGCACACGCGCGATGCCAAGACTGACTACTGCGAAAGTAAAATGAGGGGATGAAAGGAATGATGAACCGAGCGAAGCGCACTAAGACAGAGCAAAATAGAACAGCGTGAGCCGCTAAATTAATCGGTGTTGCGTTTGAGTGTTCGGTAGAGAGTTTTAACAATGTGCAGATATTTCTCATCGCAGACACATAGAGATGTAGCAGAGATGCTCTCATCTCTCGCAATGTGGAAGAGTGGAAAATCACTCCATTCGAGTGAAACATTTTTCCTTTAGAGTGAAATAGTCACTCCTTGAGAGTGAAAAAAATCACTCATTTTAAATGAAAAATCACTCTGTTTAAAAAAATTGAGCCATGCTAATCTCGATAGGCTCAAGCTTCACTCGAATCCAACGGTTTGTCACTCTTTTACATTACGAGATCAATGAATATTAAAAGCGTGCGATCGCTAAAAAAATAAGTAAGGTGGAAGGAACATGACGAATAAGTCGATACACAGCGAATTGCAAGCGCAACGGTGTAATCGAGGGACTTCCAGTCGTTACTGCGCTGCAGGTATAACTCGGATAAAGAGTGTCGCCTAATGAGTAGCCGCTCCGATCCGAGAGTGGGAGTACGGTCTTATTCCCCGTTAAATAGAAGTAAATTCGACGTGCACTGTACCTATGTACCACATTCCACGTTAACGAAGCCTCTCGCGAACGCTCCATGTAGAACCGCCTATGAAACGTAATGTAAACGATTGTACGAGATGTTTCAATTTTTTTGGTCGATCTTCGACTTGATACATATCTCCGTCTTCGTTGAATTTCTACTTCGCGAAGGCGGAACGATCTTTTGATATAAGTAACGTTCGCTTATATACATGTTTCGCTACTCGGTTCTCCTGCATTTGTAGAGAAATAATCATATCAGGTTTTTGTAAAGGATTTTTTGAACAAATAGTAGATACAAAAAAAACGTTGATTTTTTTTTTGAGAATAGAAAGAGCGTGGAATCATTTACAGTCCAAGCACCACTCGTTTTCTTGACTCTCTTTGTACCTGCTGTCCGAACTCGTCGTTTACGGCAATATTTTACATTCAAACTTTTCCAAGGAATGTAAGAGTATTAGTTGCAATAAGATTACTTGGCCCTTTTGCCGCAGCCGCGAAAATTTGAAACCTCTTGTACAAAAAATATATCATATATGTAGAAGACAAAAAAAAAAAGAGAACCTAACTGCTGTTCGACTATTCTGTCTGCAAAAAAAAATAGAGCGCAATATAATAAAACTCACGCATAGACTGAGATGAATGTTAAATAAAAAATGGCATGTTTCCTGAAAACTGTAAATACATGTAAGTCTAAGTTAATATACATACATAATAAATGCTCCGTTCGAGTCGATCGCGCCTTTGCGCGTCGGGCGAATTGAAAAAAATCTTATGATTATTATATACATGTAAGAAAAAAAATTATACATAAATACCTATAAATATAAATATAAATACTCGACCTAATTCTGCTTTCCGATGAGCGAGAACTGAGATGAGATTTTGGTCGCGGGCTTATATACCTGTCTTCTGAACGATACTGCGAGTCTCGTTTTGTTTATCTTTCAAAGAACGAACAAAGTGTAATCGCTGGCCTACTGTAGCGCGAACGAAAAAGTTATATACAATTATATAAGTGGGATGACGAAATATTTATTGTTTAGAGCAAATAAATGAATATTTATAAACGATGCGTTGTACAGTAGCATGTAAGGTGACTTTGATATTTACGCGTGATGATTTGGAATTTTGCAAAATTTCACAGGCACTATTTTTTACTTCAAACACTTGTAGTTCATTTGATTAATCTTTCGTCTTTTTATAATTTCCGCGATTGTTTTAGAGCGACTGTAACAGAATTGCATGAGATATTTTAGCCGCTAAAAGTTTTCACGATGAAATATGCTACAATTTTCGTGATACAATGCAAACAGAAACTATACTCGAGAATTGTGTAACTATAAAGCACGTGACTGTGAAAAGAAAAGCAATTTGACATATCGACAATTTTCGCCAAATGAGTTTAGGGTGATTTTTTCAAATCGTTTTCGATGAAAAGAGAGACATATCGTTGAGAAAAAATTGTGCAATCATTTTTTACCTTGTCTGGTGTGCTAGCTAAAAAAGAATTTGTTAAAAAGCGTTAACTAATTGTTAAGTAAGTAAAAATTGTGTTTTAGAAATCGTACGAAGAAAATCAGATCGAATTAGCAAGAATAGATCAAAGTTTTTTTTTGTAATCGACAAGAAGAAAAACATAATATCGAAAATTGTCATATCAAAGGACGCACAAAGCTCAAATGTGAAACAAGAAAATCGACCATCGATGAAAACATGAATGATGTTTCGAACATCGGACCAAGTAACTTCTCATTTTCCTTCAAAGCTCGTCTAATTGAATAAAAAAATTGTTACTTTAACAATAAGTAAAGGAAATGTGTCACAATCATGTAAATGCATATCCAGTAAAACGAAGAAAAAAATGAACCGAATTTTCTACGCTACACTGCCGTTTGAGTAGTTAGGTAGAAACATAATTTAAAGAAAAGAAAACTGCCCCCTCACGAATTAAATCTACCGATTTTTCTCGTTCAAGCGCAAACGTCAGTCTCTATTGACTTTTCTATTTAATTTTATCAGCGAAAATGCATTTCAAGTTTACTGAAACGATCGACCTATATGTATTTGAATTTTCAAATTTTTCTTCCGACAAATGAAAGAGCATCGTTGAAGGCGAACAGTGTTATAAATGTTTAGCCCAAATTTTCAACCCACTACGAATTTTTTTACTTTGATATTTATGTACGTATACTGTTGTACTACGAAAAAATATATTAAAGCCGGCATCGCCGCTATCGTATTATGAGGAAAAAAAATATTGAATGATGAATAAATGAGCTACCGTGTCACTAAACCTGCGCGTTGTAAAGTAATTGTATATATAAAATATAAATTATATGCGATATCTTGAAAAAAAAAACTGCGTAAAATCTCTTCTTCATCCCATAAGCATTCCAAACATGGCCCAAATGAGTTAAGATAAAAAATTTAAATTAATGTTTACGCAATTTTAATTAAAAATACAAATTGAATTTCTCCTGTAATAAATGTCACTGCAGGAGGAGAGGAACATTCGCCAAGGTTGATATCCAATAACAATGGGAAAAAAATGCTTTCTTTTTATAGAAACGTCTTTATTCTTACGAGCTACTAGCAATATCACATTTCGCAAACTCCGCTCTCACGCTACGCACATTCACCGCGCTATTTACAAAGGAATCCGCGGCGGAAAAATTGCCAGCTTCCCCGCCGCGCTCTCGGCGATATTAAAACCGTGCCGCGCTTGGCACCCAGGTACAAATTACGCACATCGGGCCCCCCGAAACGATCTCGGCTCAGACGCACACTCGAGTCATCCAGGCAATTAAATAAATTAAAATACACGCTCGTCTACGATACAAAGTGAGAATAGCCGGCGCGGCTTGGCTCTTCCAAAAACGTAGAGGCACCGCGCCGCCCGCGCAACCAAATCGTTGGTGAGGGATATGCGTTATTTGATAACGAAGTCCTCCGCGGCCGGGTTATTAGCTCGGGGATTTTGGGATCTCCTTCGACATCTCCTCTATCCTCTTGCGGAAGTCCTTTCTGATCTCTTCTATGGGCTTGATGAGGAATATTGGCACGTGGTCGTCCCTTCGCTGAAAAGTCATTTTTACGATTAATTTTCTGCTATTCAAATGCGATAGATGAGTGTGTAAAATTTGAAATTAAAATAAAGTAATCGGTGTACTATATTTTTCGTTAATTTATATTTGTTTTGAAATAATGCAATAAAATGTCGATACCGGTAAGACAGATTCCTGCAATACAGATATTTACATCACCTTAGCTCTTATTTCAAAAGAACAATTTGTTCGGTATTCTTCAATCAGACAATTCAGGAAAATTCAGTTTACAGTAAATTCCGAAAATTCAATTTCATTTTAATTGTGCGAATAAAACGATCCTTACCTGGAAGAGGCACTCTCCCTCGAACTCGACGAGCTTTTGCTTGCGAGCGCGGAGCAGGAGTCCGACGAGCTTGTCGTTGATGCAGACGTAGATGTTGAAAAGGTCGCCGAACGATATGCCCATTATGTCGGGCTGGTCGCGGCACGGCGTTCCATTTTGATAGATCACATCGCACAGCTCCAGGATCTCTTTGTAGATGTGGACCGATGCCTTGCGACCTCGGATGTCCGACAGAGAGCCCGCGGCTGGTCTGTTTTTAATCATAACGGTCATTTCATATTATTTTTGGAAAATTGTTTGAATTATTGTTTAGATCGCGAGGGAAACGAATTTATTTCGGGAATAAATCAAAGAAACTCTTTTTAATAATTTATCGTTTTAATAGCTTTGATTTAAGTTTTGCGATCGCTTAAGATTCATTTGATATTCTTACCTTCCATATTCCTCTTTTGAGAAGGTCGGTTTTGGCAGATTTAGACCCGAGGAGAATGGATTTTTGCTTTGACTGTTGATGTGCTTGGTAGCATGTTGGTCAAACATAGCCACTTTGTCTCCCAAAGTCTCCTGCAACAAAATAGAAAAGATTTTTTATTTTTCGTTACCTCATATTTATCAATTTTTAAATATCCCTATTTCATCGCATTCTCAATTCTCAAAAAAAAAGCTCAGACAGTCTACAAAATAATGCACTAGCCAAGTCGAGCTTGACCTCCAAGACGTAACGACCTTAACTACATTATGGGGATTACTTTTTTCCCTGCTACTTCACGTCTCGTTACTCGAAGAATTTTAAAAGCCCACGTACAAAACCCACCTTTCAAAAAAAAATCAATAAACTTCTCTCCTCTTTTTTTTAAATCCGTCAGCCGAGCTATACCAGTCGAGGGGCAAGCGCAAATTCGCGACCGATCTGCACGCGACGAGACGAGCGACTGCCGCGAGGGATCTGACGCGGCCGCCGACGTCCCCGGGGCTTCTAATCCCGCGAGCCGACTTGGACGCTCGTCAACCGCCCGAGAAATGCGCGCTCGCATAATTAGCCGGTCGCCGCGACCGGATGCCGATCGCTCTTCCATCTTCGGTTTTTGCGTTCGGGGAGGCGACGCGACTACGCGCTTTGGCGTAGTTTCAGCGAAGCGAGGGAATCGTTCGGCGGAGTCGTTGACCCGTCGAGCTTCTTCGATGACATTGACAAAGGTGGAGATTTTTTGGCTACGAGGGAGATATTGATACTCTTTTGAAGAACTGAAATTGTTGAATTTTCGATTTTTCTTTTAATTTTTGCACGGTTTGCTGTCGTTTTTCTTATCAAAATTTCTCTCTTTTTAAGATTTCTCACGAATTGTGTATTATGTAATGCAGCACGTGTTCACTTTGATTTGTGACATAATTGTGTCATCTGATCGGTCTATAAAAGTCTTAAAGATAAACGTAGTTTTAAAACTAATATTAGAGTGCAAGTGCATTAGATCTAATATATATTTATATTTTGCAAGACTGACGTCAATTAACACCTTACAGTTCATTCATAAATCACAATGCAATAATTTCTCAATCTACTAACGTAATCCTCATTCAAAGTAGCTTTTTAATTTAAGCTTTTAAATCATAACCATCAAGTTCTACCATTAAACACTTGTTATCAATTTTCGACTACACAAAAAAAATAATGGATTTCCACAAAACTACCTAACACTACATTACACGTTCAAAATCGAAATTTTATGCAAAATAACGACCCGATCAATCGTCAGCGACAAACGACCGTCCAAAACAAAGAGGAAGGAAAAATCGTTAAAGCAGCCGATTTACATAATACTCCCTCGCGGCGGAGGTGTCCGTCCGCGGCGGAGAAGCCGCCGAGTTACGAAAGAGCGTTGGCCGGGTAGCGCGATATGAAGGTGCGCGCTCGCCTCCGATGATGAACGAGCAGTTGGACGGGCACCAGAGGCACGGCCGGCTCGGCCCTGGCCCTGGCCATAAAAGCCGAATTCATGGCACGCCGTCAAAACGCGATCGCGGCACCCGGCCGACACGTGACGCGCGCCAGCGGCCACTTCCGCGCGAGCGGACAAAGGAAGCTCCGGGCCGCCGTTTTGTTTTGGTCAGCGGCGCTCCCTCTGGCTGCGCCGTAATTGTGGAATTTTCGCTGCGTGTTTGATTAACGACCCGATTTTTCTCTCGGGGTTACGTAAGTTGAGTATTTTTTTTTTTAGGAAGGAGGAGGGAGGTGCGGAAGAGGTAGGTGTTTTTTTCAACGAGAGGGTATAAAGCTTAACGGGTGGAACTTTTGACATTTATTTCATCTTTTTTTTTTGTTTTTCTTGGGGAGGACTAGTGCCAGAGAATTTTCAATTAAAGCGTAGTCTATGGATTAAAATAGACGCAGGAATTTCGCTAAAGAAGAGATTCGATTATTTGGAATGATACTGCCGGGTCGTACGCAAAATTTTAACTCGTATAAATATAAAAAATTATTTTATACAATTTTATGATATCTATTCATGAAATTATTCTACTTAACAGGAAAAATAAATTTTTGTTAATTTAAGCTGTGTAATAAAAAGTTCATGATGCTGATGATATTTTATTTAAATGAACTATTTTAAAATGAAAAAATTCTGATTTTGTAGTAATTCAAATAACAATTATTATAATTTATTAACTGGTTAATCTACTACTGTCATTCTATTATATAATTATATAGGAAGTATTTGATATCCGCTTTCAGATATAATTTAATTAAGATCAATTAAAGAACTACATTTATTAAAATGAAATTTAATCAAATTGAATACTTAATAATAACTTCAACTGCTTATCAATTTAACATCACTTAATCCTTTGCTAAGCAACCATTAATTTCAATTATACTAGTAAAACGTCTTAAACTATACTTCATTATACTTTAATTCACCCTCTAAAATTGGATAGGAAATATAAAATGATGGATGAAAAATAATAAAGGATGGAAAATAAAATTATACTGAAAAAACCCTAAATGCACTAAAGATTATTCGTAAGTGCTTTACCATCTAGTGACAACTTTCAAGTGCATTCAGAATTTGTTCACGTTATAAGAAACTACTACAATGAAATGCAAATGCATCGCTGATACTCACAAACATGAGGGACGACATGTTGCCCGATCACCGCACCGGCACAAACACTGGCCCGACGAAGTGAGAAAAGTATAGAATCCGCGAAAATTCAAAAAAGCTTTAAAAGCTCTCCCGGCAAGTTATCGTCGCTCGCCTCGGCTTTTCTCGTGTGGTACCGCGTTGGCGCGCGCTCCGCGAATAAACGACGCCTGGAGCGTCGGCGCGTCTTTTTATACGACGCCGCCGAAGCTCCGCCGAATTCCCGCCCCACCAAGCTTTTCGCGCTTTCGCGGTTTTCCCGGCCAGAAACGCCGGGCCGGCGCGTGCCAAGAAGCCAGCGCGCGCGGCCTCAAGCGCGAGTCATTCATCTTGGGCCGAGAGCCCGCCCGGCCGGACGGACGTGAATCACTTTTCCCATCACGCCGTCTGCGAGGTGCGCGCCCCGACGATCTTCCGCCAGGTAACGACCAGGTGCTGGTGAGCGATGCTCGAGGTACTCGTCGCGAGCGACCGCTAATTCGAGAGCCGTCGGCTGACCGCTGGGCAGTCCCGGTGAATTTTGGGGTTTTTTTCTCGCGTATTTTTCAGAATTTTTTGTTGTGATGTTTTGACTTGGCAGTTTGATCGGAGGTATTTAGTTGAGACGAAACGTCATTAATTTGTTATTCTCAGTGTGGAGTCTTTGATCTCCACTCATTTACGGAATTCGGATTTTGAGGTTTGGAAATAAAATTTAATGGAAATATGAAAAAGGAGGATTCTGTTAAACAATATATTATAATTTGTTGATGTATACCTTGTAAACTTTTTAATAGTACGTTTCTTTATATAAAAATGCGTTACAGCCATTAATTATAAATGGATTTACGATTTCGCGTGCAGAATTTTCATACTTGGATTTCATTCTGCTTTGATCTTTTATATTTGCTAATAAACAAACATTTGTTTATTAATAAAGTTACATTATAGTGAACAAAAGAATAAAAACGAAAAATTGAAATAAAAATATAAAAAGTGATTTATTTACTATCCAGGTGAATTACAGGCGCTAAATCACGTTGCCGAATAAATGCGAAAAATGCCAGGCATTCACAGCCGGTAGTGTATATATTTAGAAAACTAATTCACAAATAGACGAAATTCGTGGAAAATGGAGAAAAAATTAGAACCTGATTCACATCCAGCGCCGTTCCAAGCTCTGCCTTTAGCTATATAAAAATGAATGAACGCATCGCCGAAGCTCGCATATTTCAATGTCACTTCGCGCAACGCCGCCGAGCTTTTTTTCGGCCGAAAGATAATAAACCGGCGACTGCACTTGACCGGGCGGCGCGCGATTCTAGAAGCCTCGTTCGCTCGCGCCGCCGGGGCGACGTCGGCGCCGCGCTGATTTACGCGCATCAACGCGCGAACAAAGGGGCGCGCGAAAGGTCATAAGCTGACAAATCGACGAACTCTGGCATCCGGACTCTCCGGCATTCGCATACCGCGCGGCTAATTTTACGCTTTATAGCCGGCGCGCTCAGTGGGAATCCGAGTAAATATAGCGATCGGTCGCCGCGCAGGAGGCGGGCGACGGAGGGGGGAAGGTTGGGCTCGCATGCTTTACGAGGTGAGGACTCTTTTACCGACGATTTTTGCCTTTCTTATTGCGTCGGGATGATCCCGCCGCGCCTGTACGCCTCGGTTTAACGGACAAAGAGCCATCGTCGAGGTAACTTACGAGGCTGCTAATCGTTTGTTTTGACTTTGCTCGAGATATATCCCCGGCAGCTTCGTAATTTAAAATCTGCGACGACCCGGAAGGTACTTCGTCTCCTCCCCTGGTACTGACATCTCAGAATGTTCGAGTATTTTCAGTTAAGCTCTTGAAATTTTTGTCAGTGAATGTAACGACCCTCGGTGTGCACTAAGACTGTGAGAGGAAAACTCACCAAAGGAACGTAAAGTTCGAAATTCCATTGAACCTTCGATTCAATAAAGACTTTTACCATTTGTGATCTCGAATAATATTCTCGAACATCTGAGATAACATCAGTTTTTTTCAACTCTTTTAGAATCGAGAATTTGGCATATGATCAAAATTTCCAAAAAAAGCAAAAATCTTGTGTATACTCGAGCTTTTTCTCCATCGAGTCTCGCAGAGTTTGAGATACTCACAAGAAGCATAATATTGGAACAAGAAAGTGCATCAACTCGATTTTATGAACCGTTTTTAAGTAGTATAATGTAATTTTACGATTCATCTTCAGGCTGTAAAATGTTAATCTTATACGGCAAAACGTATTTTTGTCCATATAAGAGGTTTCTCCCCTCATGGACTCCAAATTCTATTGGAGGACATAGAATGCCGAAAAACATTGATCGTCACACTTGTAGCAAAAAAAAATACTCCAAGATAAACTGGAATAATATCGATGCCTTACATCGCATACCCTTACTATTACCTTGAAATTTCAGTGATACAAGTCAATATATGTTCATCTTCCGAAATTCCGAACGCGACGACGATTCCCGCTTAAAAAAAACTGATGAAATCTTTTCAATCCTCCGATCGTCGAGTCACGCGACAAGTTCAACGCTCAGGGAAGCAGCGAACCCGGCGGATCATGAATGGAAATCGGCGGTGGTCGAGAAAAGTCGAGCGCGATCCGGTTTGCGAAACTCGCGCGGCACTTGGCAGCGGGGACCGCCAATTTCGGAAAAGCTGCGGATGGCGGATCGCACGGCGCTGTCACGTGATCCGCGAGCTGCGCACATAATCGGCCCGCTAAGACGGCCCGCCGCTGCGTGATTTACGCGCGACGCACGTGTCGCGCGGGGGGCCCGTGCTCGCGGCGATCGATAATAATTTTTGCCCGCGCGCGCGTCATCGGGGGGCTGGCCGCTCGAGAGCCACGCGTATTTTCGGTGGAGCGGCCGCGGGCCAAAGTCGCGAGCTTCTGGTTTGGGTCAGTTTCGGCGACGCGGGAGCCGGATGGGTGCTTCACGCGGAAGTCGTAGATTTTGCGATTTTCAGCTTGGTATAATGAGAGGCTGCATGCATATTTTAAAATAAGAAATTGAATGGAAGCTGAGATTTTTAGATGTATTTATAATTGCTCAAAAGATTAGGAGACCTCGTATGTAGAATAAACTTTTGAATGAAACAGGTGTTCCGTGGGAAAGATTAATTGCCGAATAGATGAAACACTGAAAAACACGTGTTGGAAAAACGAAATAATTTAGTATAAATTAACATATTCATTGTTTTCAGTACCCATTTATTGCACAGAGAAAAAGCTCACTTGAACTCAATTAAAATTCTCGCGGAACCTCATTTACTAAAATCCGCTCGATTGACGTATAGCGCCGTCCAATCTCGGTTCTCAAAACGAAACGCGCGCGGCATGAATCAAAAGTGCAGGAACGATGCGCTCGGCGCGAACCTACGTCTGTTTTTGTTTTTAATACGCTCTCCGCTATCCGCGTCCAAAATAGAGTCTCTTAATGTGCCGAAACTCCCGATACCCAAAAATATCGCGGATTCATCCTAATATAAAACCACGAATTTCCGTTCCGGCGCCACGGTAAACAAACGATTCCTCAGCGTGGAAACGTTTGAGAGTGACGCTCGTCCCCCGGGGAATGTCGCGATTCAAAGACCGCGAGCCGGGCGCGGTTTACCGACAACCCCGAAAGCCCCGAGGGAAAAAAACAGGCGAGGCGTCGTCGAGGGCGAAAAAACACCGGGAGGCTCGTTTGTTTACCCCGCGACGGGGTGCTGACGCACGCGGCCGGCACAAAGCGCTTAGTCACCCGCGCGCATATCCGCGTGCGAAGGTGTCGCGCGGGAGGCGCCGCGACCATATAAGGCGCCGCCCGGTCCGGAAGTTCGGGACCAAATTAGCCGCCGGACAGCGGCGGCGTCACGCGCCAGCGGTGCATTCTTGCCTGCTCTACTAACGAGTACTTAGAAAAGGAGAGGATGGAGAGAGAGAGAAACAAGGGGGTGGTGAATTGCGCGATTCGCACGAGATCCGTCGGCTGACGGTGCACTTCGTGCTTAAGAAGTGAGTAATTTTTTATTTTGACATCCTTGCGTGCACTATTAATGTATACTTACAAAAGAAGAGGATGGAGAGAAGAGAAACAAGGGGGTAGTGAATCGCGCGATTCGCACGAGATCCGTCGGCTGACGGTGCACTTCGAGCTTAAGTGAGAAATTTTTTATTTTGACATTTTGTCTCTCTGTGTTTTTAGAATTTGACTTCTCTATTTACATTCTTTTCGAAAAGAAAAGGGGAGCTATGGATCGAGGGAAAATAGAGAAATGAAAGCGAAGGATCGCGCGATTCACGCGAAATGCCCATCGGGTGACGGTGAGCTTGCAGCAGAGGAGGTGAATAATTTTCTGTTTGGACGTTTGACGGTCTGTTTTTCGCGTTTTCTGCATTACTCACTTGTATCCAAAGCCTTTTAGATCAAAGGCAATTGCGGATGATGAGTTCCGTCTTATTTTAGAACGTCGATGGCTTGTTTTATGTTTTCGGCTTTATGGGCTCGAGCTTACGCTTTCGAATTGCAAACAGCGACCTCGTAAGTTATACTTCGACAAGATGCATTTCATTCTGAATTTATTGACTGGCAGGAATGTGGAGCAAGTAGTAAGATGTACTTGAGTACGAATTCGTTTAGGTTGAAGTGTATAACGTTGTTGCAGTAAAATCTATATTTAAAAATGATGTTACGGGCAAAGCTTTTTTGAAAAAAATTATGATTCTTACACCATTATCTCAAACTTAATAATTTAAGACTTATATTTTTCTCTATCAGTTAAAACGGGAGTCAAGAAAGAATAAAAACAAGAAGCTAATTCATTTAAAATAACACGTCTTACCATGTTCGGCTGTTACTACTGACATACTTGTATAATCGCTTTACTGCGCCGTCTTGAAAAATTAAAAGCTTTCTTGTCGAATATACTATTTCAGTATATATTTTACGTTCCCCTTGACCTCTAAAGCAGTCATCCTTAACGAATAGTATATTTTATTTTTCTCCAACGAACAAAACAGATTTGGAAAATTCCCGCGAAAAGAATGCCCAATTCGGGATATTCCCGCAAAAATAGCATATTTCACGAATTCCCGCGAAAAAAGCTCTTTTAAGAAGTGCTTTCCTTTGCGGGAATCTTACGAAGCGTGCTTTTCATCAAGGCAAGAGATGTGTCTTTTTTCCTTATAACCCTATTCCATTGTGCTAGTCTACGCGGATCACCCGAAACAAGCTAGTTTTTGCCGGTATCGTAAAACGAGCTTTTTTCGTTAGGGCCTACGGATAACACCACACACCACAGTCCACAAAAAACTTCATTGTCAATCCTAATTTTGTAATTCTCAAAAACAATAAGCAAAACGTCAAGACTCCATTCGTCCGTTCATTCTTTCGAAAAGCAACAACATTCCGAACCGTCAAAGAGACAATCCACCCATGCTGACCACGCAAACAAGTGTTTCCCAACACCGTGCGAGCGTCACGCTCTTACAGCGGGAGCACACCGAGTCATCGGAACGCCAGCCTGACCCCGTGGCGCGCCGAAAAAAGGAGCGAAGCCGCCGCTGAGAGAGTCGCTCGGCCATTCAGCCGGTCTTGGCACGTGCCGGCGGGCAGCCCGTGGAATCCCGCCCGGCAATTAAGGCGCGCTGATGACGACGGGAGCGCGGGATAATTCGTCGCGCGCGGTCCGCGACCTTGCCGCGACGACGCGCTGGTAAACAAACGCCGCTGACGCGAGCCTCGCTTTTTCAAAGCTCGCACTCCTTTTTCGACCTGTTTACACGTGCGCCATCGGCCGATCGGGGGATATTCTTTTCGGAATGCAGGAAATGCGCGGTGGCGAGGGACACTTCCGGGATGAGAATAGGTTTGGGGGTTTGCGCGGGGTGTTGTAAAAAGTTATACAACGTTGTTAGGTGTTTCGGAAAGGGGGTGTTTAAACGAAAGCTTTGGTACTGTGAAAAGTTTTGATTCATTGTGTGATACAAAAGAGCTTTATCGTGAATGACTTCATTTATACTCTGAGTGAGGTTTTAGATGCTTTACATTTTTTGCACACGAAAATACCTTTTATTTTTTATTTAATTGAAGATATTTATGTATCTATTTTAACAATAACACGTGTTTTAATGGTTTTATGGTAGGCGCCTAATTTTGTTTTTGTTATGGCGAGTTAGACCATAAATTAGAAAGGTATTAGACGGATCATCTTATAGTTCTAATGTATTATTTTCTTAATACCTGCTATACAAAAATTATCAATAAATTTAAGAATTAATATAAAAAACATAGTTTTATTTTAGTTCCATCCCTGAAAAATGATAGCAAAGTATACGCACGTGCTGTACTTTCATCCGCAAAATTACATAAAGTATTTACACGAAGCACCTGTTAAAAAAACAAGTTGACTTTCAAAAAGATCATTAGTTGTTTTTTCTTACGAATATACTTTTAACTCAAATTTTCAGTATTTACGTACCAGCTATTTTCATATACTTTACCTACCCGCGTTACATAAAGAAAATTCCTCTATCTACATCGCACTATACTCACCTTGCAGAAAAGCCATTTTCCTTGTCGAGCGACTCATTCTTTTATTAGAAATCATAATTTCATCAAAAAAACAACATGCGAATAAACGTTTCAAGGCAAACGTCCAGTCGATGAAGGTATCTTTAAAATTTAACGACCCCTTTCATGGGCGTTAAAATACAAATTTCTACGCAAATTCAGTGAAATTAAAAAAAGCAAAATGTCAAGTTCACCTCGGACCGGCTGCGCTGTAGTTCGGCCTCGCTCATCTTCCCGTGGTAAAGAAATTTTTCGAGCGAGCTCGCCCGAGGTGGCGCGCTTCTAAAATAATCTCGTGACCGAAGTTCATTCGCCCCGCTCGCGCGTCCGCGCTCCGGCTTACTCATTGTTTCGCCGTTAAACTGCTGCAGGCTTTCGTATTTCGTAATCCGCACTAGTATTGCTCGATTCCTGGCTCAGCAAAGAAATCAGAATTTCTGAATTCAACTTCTGAAAAATTATCAAAAAATTTTATAGTATCCGTGTGATAAAAGATTGAAAAATAATTAACATGTATTTTTTTCTTTCTTCCATTCAATATTTATTAACGAAGCTTTCGCAAGTTAAAATCGCAAGTAGCGCACAATTCTGCGCTATAAAATGCACTACACTGACGCCATTATCGTAATACACTTAATTAGATTAACTCGAGATATCTTCATTGACAAACATTAATTTAAAAAAAAAATACGTATATCGATTATTTTTCAATGTTCCGTCGCACGGGTACAAAGGAATTACTCGAACAATTTGAACAATTCAATTGCCACGTGGTGCTAAAATCCGCGCTAGCGCGGAAAATTGTGCAACTGTAGTTTGCGTGGCGACGCGTCCAAGTCTATTAATTTCTGACATTCAACGGATGGTCCAATAACGCGTGTCTATTCGCGGATAAAGAATCGCCGGCCTTTTCGCGCGCCCCCGGATGACCGCGGCTTCCGGATATCCCGCGGAAAATTCTTAAACGCGTCCGCCGTCGTTGCGTCGGCCGCGGAACTGACAGTCCCCCGCCTATTTTGAGCGCGTCGCCGACTAAGAATAAAGGCCGAGCGGACGGCCACGAGGCGTATTCCACGGCCCCGACACGCGCCGGCTCCAGGCTCCGCGAGGTGCCCCCGCTGCGGTGGTTTAACCACAGTGCTGTGGTTATTTTCAACGTGTCTGTGGATTTTTTGATTTTCTGTGGTAATGCAGCTGAGTATGCGATAAAAAAGAGAATCTAATTACACGAAATACGATTTAGTAGACTTTTTTACATACGCACGGAAAACATATTTTTTCATAACTGCGACAACAACTTTTAATGCGTTATTTTCCAATAATAATATTTTAAATAAAAATGTATTATTCTCATAAATTGGACCGGTAGGTTGCATTATCAAGTATTTAAAATCAACTCAAATGATTGCAAGATTAAGATCACTCATTTTTAACGCAATCCTTTTGTTATATAAAGATCAAAAACCGAGCCAAAATTCAGCACTAATTTACGCAATATCATGACTAACAATATTTTAAATCTTTAAAAGCTCTTATTTAAAACAAGAATTTCAAAGCTTGACGTTCAAACAATGGCACTCAAAGATTTTTCAAGCATAAACTTCTTTTTCTTTGAAAGCACCTTATATCACAATAACATTTTTTGTGCATTTTAAAGTGTAAAGCAATGAATGCATTAAGGTGTGTAAATTGAATTTGAATAGGGTATGTAAAGGACATTCCACATCAAGTCGGACAAGTTAAAGATGTTCAGATAAACTTTTAATTCTTGATAGAATTTTTTTGAATAATTTACCTCGACTACGTCGTTTGAAAATGAAATTGCAAACAATTAAGAAAGACTTCTTTTCGTTTTTTTATCCTATTATACTCTTTGTTTATTAAACTTTAATTTAATCGTTCATTTAAAATATTTAAATGAACATGATTAATGATAATTTATTATTTTACTAATATTTATTGGAGAGTGATGAGACTTTATTTAACCTTGGCTATAGAATTTCTTATCTTTAAAGCCGTTTGTTTTACGTAATTCAAGTGCAGCATAATTTAAAAAAATAATAACAGTGAAGATAACTCATAAATTGTATAAAGTATCACGCGCGAACTTCATGATTCGCAATTTGTGATACTAACACAATAGTTTAGCTATAAACCATTATTTAATGAAGCTTAAGAAAAGATGAATATCGCTAAAGAATTACGTAGAAGTCAGCCTCCCTTCGGTATATGATTATACATATTAGGCAACTCTTCGTGAACAGGAAAAGATTTGCTCAGATAAGATAAGAACACCGGCGATTAATAATCGTACATTTTATTGCAAAATCCAGACAAGCAGATCGATAAATTTGAGCGCGATGATTTAGGTGTTTGACTTTGAATTCGCAGGGGACTGATGCGCGTCAAAAAATTTAAAATTAGTCTTAACTCTGCAAAAATTAGTAAAAAAATGTACATAAAATTTTTACGATGTAACAAGGAATTTTAATATTCGAGAAATAAATTATTTTTATGACTCTACATTCTGTGATGTTAAAAATAAATTAAAAGTAATATAAATTCATACAAAGATAGCGATCTGCGTAATAACCATTAAAATTTTATGAAAATAGATCAGGACTATTTAAATTCTCCTTGAAATCAACATATTTAAAGGCAGCCAATAAAAGCTGTTTATTTTCTTTATAACACCGTCCGCAAATTTCGGTCGCTTAAAATTTTACACAAACTTTCCTATACGCAATTATAGAATCATACTGTCAGATAAACAATGCGGACAATCCGGGTCATGGATAAGGTCGTTCACCATCTGCGCACCTGCTCCATAGGTGGAATCTCGCGCACTGCATGCTGTGCATTTCGCGCATTACGTCTGTCGATCGATCGAAATTTTTTCGTCAAAATTTCATCAGATTCTGGTCGATCGATTTGCGCGAGTTTTCCGTGTATACAAACAAAAGCGAGAACCGTCGAAAACTCAAGTGTCGTTGTCAGACCTCTTGCTAATTTAACACTAATTGCTCGCGAGCCTTATCATAAATACACATGGAAGCAGACTGCAAACAGTCGAACTCGTACTACGTTCACGAAAAAGAAGTTTAATGGTAAGGAAAAATTCGTCAAAGCAAAGTATTTATAACGAACTTAATCGACCAAACAGTATGTAGAAGTTTCAAAAGAACAAAAAAATTTTTAAACATAAAGAGGTATGTTTTTTTTTTCAATTTAATTAATAAAGTCAGTGAATTTTCGTGTGATGTTAATAACAATGAATTCTATAATTGGGAGGAAAAAGAATCGGCAAACGTAGCGACGGTGCTCGGCTGCTTCGCACGTGAGGTAATAAACTTTATCTCCTTCCCTCTCCTGTGGCATAAAAGGCACATGAGGAGCATAAGATTTCCAGCCAGCTTTGTGCTTGATCAGTATTATCAGAGCGATCGACGAATATCGAACGCATGCGACTCTTAACACGAAACTTGACTAAAATCTTGAATTGACTTCTGACGAAAATCGAGCGCGATGATGCTGCCGGAAATGTACACCGATGTGCGAAGATGCTGTAAGTACTTAAACGATTATTTTTCATATTAAAAAGGTGTAAAATGACAATTAATGTGGTTAATTTTGTTTACTAATTTTTTAAGGCAGGAACATACCACAGCGGTACATTTTCGCGTTGATGTGTTTCTTCGGCCTGTTCAATGCGTTTGCAATGCGCGGATGCCTCTCCATAGCCATTACGGAGATGGTGGAGACCAGCGGCGAGGCAGAGCTGAATGTCACTGACACCACCTGCACTTACGAGGATGAAAAGTTACCAACTCATAGTGTTAACAAAACTCACAAATGGAAAGAAACTTATGATTGGGATGAGTACACCCAGGTATGTCGACAGTTTGTTTTTTTATCATACTTTTTAAGGTGTAAAGTTCAATGTAGATTTATTAAAAAATAAGAAGTGTAACTTATAAAAGTATAAAAGTTTCAATTAAATGAGTTCTATCAATTAATTACTCATACAGTGTTTATCTAAGGTGGTTTATATGAATCGCAGTTTTCTTTAAAAATAAAAGTTTACAATAAATGAATTAGTCAGATATTATCGTCTATTTGTAGATATAATTACTTATAAATCGAACTACTCACTACGTAAAGGTACTTAAACTTTATAAAAAATAAGGTACATGATTCATTTATTCGTTCAATGATTCATGATACATTTATTTATCAAACTGTTTATTTATAGGTAGTAAATATTTATTGTGAATCTCAGTAATCTTATTTGTTTTTTGTAACTTTTCTGCGAAAAAATAATATTCTATTTGTATGGCTTGGAAAGTTTTTTGTCCATAGCTTCATTAGTGCGATAACGTCGTACATTTACCTATTGTGGAATATTTTAAAGTCGTTTTTTACGTCAGCAGACGGAAGTTTGCTCTTTAGATTGTTGTACAAAAATCAATATTTCCTTAGTGCTGTGTACAGCTTAATTTGTTCGAAAAATACTTACAAATATTTTAAATTTTTAATTAAATATTAATTTTATTAACTTTTCAATTCAATACATCTATCAAAGGGCCTGATTCTCTCATCGTTCTACTGGGGCTACGTGATAACTCACCTGCCGGGCGGCGTGATAGCGGAGAAGTACGGCGGCAAGCACACACTGGGCTTCGGCGTGCTGCTGACGGCCGCCTTCACGATCCTGACGCCCACTGCGATCTACTTGGGCGACTCGGGGGCGCTGATCGTGCTCAGGGGATTGATGGGCCTGGGCGAGGGCACGACCTACCCGGCGATCAACGTACTCCTGGCCCAGTGGACGCCGCCCGAGGAGCGGTCCAGGACCGCGTCCTTCGTGTACGCCGGTGCTCTCATCGGCACGATATTCGCCACCACCGTGTCCGGCTGGATTCTCCAGTACTCGTCCCTCGGCTGGCCCCTTGTGTTCTACGTCATGGGAACCATCAGCATACTGTGGTTCATGATCTGGGTGTTTACGTGTTACAACAGTCCAAGGGATCATCCGTTTATTACGCAAAAAGAGGTGAGTACTTTAAAGTGATTTTTTGTCTTGAAAGCTCTAAAAAGGGACTTGTTTAACGAGGATAAAGTCTGGTTTGAATTTGGCTTATCATTATGTTTGATTAACAAAAGCTTTAATTTTAGTCGTAAAGATAAAACTAATAATTTCAGTTAAAAAGGACAACAAGAAATTTTTAATTTAGAGTTTCAATGTATCGCTGAATTTCCAACAGAACGAAAGAGACACAATTAAAGAAAAACGTTTTCTTCCAGGTGGATTACCTCAAAGAGCGAATGAACGAGCACACGCACGAAAAGCCGCCTCCAGTGCCATGGCGTCACATCCTGACGTCCAAGCCCCTGTGGGCCGTGATAATCGCCCTGATCGGCTTCAACTGGTCCATCCTCTCGATCATCACCGACCTGCCCAAGTACATGAGCGGCGTGCTGAAGTTCTCCGTGGCGAACAACGGCTACCTGACCTCCCTGGTGTACCTGTGCATGTGGCTGGGCGGCAACACGAGCCCCTGGCTGGCAGACTACCTGATCGCCCGTAACTACATGTCGACGACGGCGGTGCGCAAGATCGGCTCGGTGCTGGCGCTGACGGTCTCGGCCTGCTTCATCGTGGCGGCCTCGTACGCCGGCTGCGACCGGGTCCTCGTCGTCGCCATGTTCATCGTCGCCATGACCCTCATGGGTACCGCCTACCCCAGCGTCATGGTCAACCCGCTGGACCTCAGTCCCAACTACGCCGGTACCCTCATGGCCCTGACCAACGGCCTGTCGGCGTTCACCGGCATCGCTGGGCCTTACATCATCGGCGTGCTCACGCCCAATCAGTCGCTCACGGAGTGGCGCCTCGTCTTCTGGATTCTCTTCGGCGTGGCGGTGGTCAGCAACGTCGTGTTCCTGCTGTTCGGCAGCGGGGACGTGGAGAGCTGGAACGACCCCGAGTTTCTCAAGGAGGAGAAGAGCGGGAAGAGGAGGGCAAAGGCAGCTGGTATCGGAAGTGCTTGAGAAACGATTGTTGAAGTTTGACGGAGTGGAGATTATTTATTTTTTTGTTAAGGAACTTGTATGTAATACTGGTTTGACTGGAGATAAAGAATGTTGTGTTTGTAACGGTACATTTTTATGCACGCATAAAATGCATGCTTATGAGTGTACGCAATGTTTTTTTTTCAAGCGACTGAGTTTCTGTGAGTACAAAGTAAAATTAGACTTAAAAAAAATATTAAAAACGAAAAAATGTACAATTTAAGTTTGGTTATAAGGAAACTTTTTACACTCAACATTGTAAATAGAATGTATTATACTACTTTAATAAACGAATTAGATAATTTAAAAATATATTTCACCTATCTTGCTTATACTCTTTATTAAAAATCGTATTATTACACACGATTGAATAATAATAATCAGTTCTCGAATTATCCAAAATCATTTTTTGCAACAAAGTTACGGTACAACGAAGCAATGTATTTAACGTCGATAGTATTGCAGTTAATCTAAAGCAAACGGTTTCTTATCGTTTCGCGACGAAAAAGCCGAGCGATTGCACAACGCGCGCATACGTCGCGCTCGCCAGACCAGAAGGTATGACGACTGAATGAATTGTCGCGCGAAGAAGCCGTCGATTGCCAATGCAATTGGCACGGGATTTCTGAATTGACACACCGACGCGATTATTATTGCGCGAGCAGCGGTTCTCGAATTTCGAGACCCGTTTCTCGCCTTGGATAAATCGCGTAATAAAAGTAGCATGTCATCGCATCGTGTACGCCTGTAGGCGCAAATGTTTTCTTATCAAAAAGCGTGTTTGACTTGCTTCGCAAACGAGACATTGTTAAAACGATCGGAGGTACACATTGGCGTGAATCGTTGAAAAGAAACTGCATCTGTGGGTAATTCATTACGCGAGCATAATTAATTATTTGCGCAAATATGCGGAGGAGATATTTTAAAAGCCAGCAGGTGATTTTGCGACGATTCGAAGACGATGAATTATTAATATTTCTTTTATTTCTCTTTTGGAGTATAAACATTGCTTATTATTGCAAAATACGTTGTCATCTTCGTTATTTAAAAATAAATTCCTCGTGCTTTTCAACAAATAATTAATTTTTTAATATTTTTTTTAATTTTAATCATTTCATGAAAAAAATAAAACAAAATATGATTTCTACACATTCAATTTATTTCATGCATTAGACATCATTTTTTTATTTACTTCACTAATTAATTATTAATATGCGCAACAGTGCAGACTCAAAATGTAAAAAAGTGAAATTTGCTTCAGAAAACTTGAACCACTATGGGAGCATGCATAACCTAACGCAGGCCCAGCAGCCAGCCAAAATACTCGCGGATAAACAAAAAAGCTCGAAGCGCGGGAAATTCAAATCGAAACGAAAGCGCCACGCGTCCCTATCGCAGCCCCCGGCGTGCACACTTCAGTACACTTCGCGAGACCCCCGCAGTCGTCGGCCTCGGGGAGGAAGCACGGCCATGTCGGTGGCGCAGGCGCATTTCCGGCCGGCCTCTCGTCCGCGGCGGCGCGAGCGAGACGCCGCGGGGTCGCGCGCGGGAGCGAGCGAGAGGGGCAGCTGGCCGCTCGGGGCGCCGCGGTGCTCTCACAGCCCGAGTCTCCCTCTCTCTCTCTCTATCTCGGTCGGGGTGGTCTCGCGCCTCGTCTCTGCGCCCGTCGCCGCGTCCCGCAAGCTCGTCCCCGTCGGCCGCCGGTCCCCCACAGCGAGCGCAGCCCCGGCATCACCCGGAGTCCCGGCCAGCGGCCATCGACCCGCAGCAGCGGTCGCCTCCGCCGAAGAGGAGCCCAGGTGAGTGCCCGCCGAGGCGCGGACGGGGGCCGCGCCGGCCCCCGCTATCGATCCCCGGCCGGGCGCGCTGCAAGCTCGCTCCCGGCTCGCGGATATTTTCGCGCCGCGGGGCCGCGGCCAAAGGGGTTAGAGGCATCGATCCGTCCGGGCGGTCCGCCCGCGAAAAAAATACACCGTCTCGCCGAAATCCCGTCGCCCGGTACGTACGCGCCGCTCAAATTCGACGCCCTCACGCGCGCGACTTTATCCCCCTCCCGCCCCCCGCCACCTCCTTTTTTTACCTCCGCTTTGTTCCCGTGACCGCGTTGAGAGCTTCTGCTTGCCCGCCGAGGCACGAAAGTCGATACTCCCGGTTCTTCGCTTTATGAAAAATTCAGGATGCGCAGCTTTTATCGATTTGACTTCCTTTTGATCCGCGACTCCATTCTTTTCCGAGCCTTTTCTTCTTCTTTTTTATGTTCTTTTTATCGCCGCGTACTCCGACGCGCTCCGCTAGCTTTTTTCCATTGGGCCTCTCCAGCGCGCGATGGGGCGAGCTGATCAATATTTTTATACTCTTATAGCAAAATATGATTAGCGACGCTGCCGGCATTTCGTCATGTTGTACGACGCTGGTTAACAATAGAAGCGCGCCGACAGTTGCGCTCGGCTCGAGATTGTAGGAGTACCGTTTTCTTTTTTCGATTTCGCTTGTTTATCGAGGAAAATTAATTTTCCGCGGTCGAGGATCGGGATAAGTACGAATGGTGTGTACCGGCGATGTTATTGCGCGAGCGCGCTTTGTCGGGGAGTCGCTATTGACTAAACTTACTTTAGCAGTTTACGTTTAATTGCAATCTGCAGTTGTGTAAACTAATTTTGAAATGAAGCGAAGCTCAGTTTATGAAACTTTGGCCCATTTATTACTTGGTTACTCTTTGGCGATCGTTGATTTTTCATTTTACAAGAAACTCGAATAAATGAACTTTCTTTTGTTTTTTATTTGGTTATAGTTATAGTTTTGTTTTTAATACATTGTTGCAACATATTGTGTAATATACACTATGCCGCAGTAAGAATCGTCACTATTCAACCACTAACATATGTGAGCTTTCCACGAACATATGGCTTCATAAAAAATCATTGTAACCTTTCAAGTTTCTGAAATAATACAATAAGATATCTGCTTCTTTTTTAATAATTTTTCATTTTAATTGTTTCTATTTTATTTACAAAATTAACCAATAAATTTATAAAAATAATTTTGTTTTTAACAATTGAACACATAAAAAATTGATGTAAAAAATGAAAAATTAAAATCTAATTCATTCCAGATCAATCGAGGAAGCACTGAAGAGAATCAAACATGGGTAAAGAGAAGATCCACATCAACATCGTGGTAATCGGCCACGTGGACTCGGGCAAGTCTACAACGACCGGCCACCTGATCTACAAATGCGGTGGCATCGACAAGCGCACCATCGAGAAGTTCGAGAAGGAGGCCCAGGAGATGGGCAAGGGCAGCTTCAAGTACGCCTGGGTGCTGGACAAGCTGAAAGCCGAGCGCGAGCGCGGCATCACCATCGACATCGCCCTCTGGAAGTTCGAGACCGCCAAGTACTACGTCACCATCATCGACGCACCCGGGCATCGCGATTTCATCAAGAACATGATCACCGGGACCAGCCAGGCTGACTGCGCCGTTCTCATCGTTGCTGCTGGAATTGGTAATTTTATTTTTTTATTTCTTAATGTGACAAAAGGTAGTTTCACCCTCTCATTCCAAATATAACATGTATGCTGCATTTATTTTCATATTACTAAAAAGGTAGTAAATACCGTACATATAACGGTACATAAAGCACACAGTACCATTCAAAATAATTTGGATGTTACTGAGTGTAAAATTAATGAACACAATGAAATGTATTTGAAATACTTAAAGGATATCGGTATTATAAAGAGCGAAGCGAAATATTTTTAAAAAATAACTGCATTTATCGGTTTAAAAAGATACTTTATTTCAGTGATGTTATAATCGACCTTAATTTGTTCATGCAGTACTAATTTTGTAAAATAGGTTACATTAATTTAATCTTTTCTTGATTATAAAAGCTCTCCCTTTTATCGAAGAATCTATTTTTCAAAAAAAGTAATCTAAGTACACAGACTCTGCTATTAAACTTTAATAAAAAAAAAAACACCACAGGTGAATTCGAGGCTGGCATCTCAAAGAACGGACAAACTCGCGAGCACGCCCTGCTCGCGTTCACCCTGGGCGTGAAGCAGTTGATCGTGGGAGTGAACAAGATGGACATGACCGAGCCACCGTACTCGGAGGCCCGCTTCGAGGAGATCAAGAAGGAGGTGTCCTCCTACATCAAGAAGATCGGCTACAACACCGCCTCCGTGGCATTCGTGCCGATCTCCGGCTGGCACGGCGACAACATGCTCGAGCCCTCGCCCAAGACCGCCTGGTACAAGGGCTGGAAGGTCGAGCGCAAGGACGGCAACGCCGACGGCAAGACCCTCATCGAGGCCCTCGACGCTATCCTACCGCCGTCCCGTCCCACTGACAAGCCGCTTCGTCTACCACTTCAGGTTGGTATACTACTTATGGGCAAACGATTCTTATTTGCTGATTTTGTTGAAACTGTGGGAGATGAAATAATTTTGAAGCTAGAAGATATAATCCTAAAATCTTTCTATTATAGATAGACTGCATCAAGAATTTTTTCTGAATCAAATATATTTTTTCTAATTGAATTGTAAAAAATAACATCTAAATTGAAATTGAATAAAGCCGTTATTCTACACTACAGAGTTGCAACGAAACAATCAATATTCAATTACATTCAGCTAAAAGGTTTTCATTTTTTCCACTCCATCATTCGCTTTATCTATATGAAATCGTCTAAAACCCCTATGTACGAAAAAAAGTTATACTAAATAACTATACATTACAATTGTTTGTTTGATCTTTTAAAATATTTACTAAAAATCAATGCTTTTGATAATGTCAGTCTATGAGAAAATTAAAATACACTTATAATTCTTTTTTCTATTTATAATAAAAACTGCATTTTCTCTAAAAAGTACATTCGGCAATTCATGAATTAAAAGATCTTTATGTTTCGAATTGTGCAGTTTCTTAATTTGAAAATTACTAAGATGCAATATTGAAATTCACAGGACGTGTACAAGATCGGCGGTATCGGCACAGTGCCGGTAGGCCGCGTGGAGACCGGCATTCTAAAACCGGGCATGGTGGTGACCTTCGCCCCGGCAGCTCTGACCACCGAGGTGAAATCGGTGGAGATGCACCACGAGGCGTTGACCGAGGCCCTGCCGGGCGACAACGTCGGCTTCAACGTCAAGAACATCTCCGTGAAGGAGCTGCGCCGCGGCTACGTCGCCGGCGACTCCAAGAATCAGCCGCCTCGCGGCGCCCAGGACTTCACCGCCCAGGTGATCGTCCTCAACCACCCGGGGCAGATCAGCAACGGCTACACCCCTGTGCTCGATTGCCACACCGCCCACATCGCCTGCAAGTTCGCCGAGATCAAGGAGAAGTGCGACCGCCGTACCGGTAAGATAAGGATTTCGTTTAAGCTCTTGTTGATCTTTGGTAAGCCGGGGATACATTGTTGCTCGGTACTTCGTCGTGGTCGATAAGGGGTTTACTACTTAATGCAATAATGTCTTCGTTGAATGTTTCAATTACAGTGATATCTTCAGAAAATTGGATTTTATGACGTACTTATCAATATGGTTTAAATTTTATAGGTTTTTCAAACTTCATTGTGCAAATAACTAATAATTTATGCTCACAATTGAGCAATTCACGATAAAAACTTTATTTCGAATTGTAAACATTATTAAGGAAAATCGTAATGGTTGCAATATTTCTGGCGAACATTTGGTCGCATGCTTACTGAGTTAATATGAACATTTGCAAAAAAGTGAAAGTAATTTTTACGCGTTGTGTAAATAAGAAAATAAATTTGAAAGATGAACTATTAAACATAATGAGTAAATGATCCTGCTCGATCACTATACGCACATACATTAATAAAATTGTAAATTTCAGGTAAAACAACTGAGGAGAATCCGAAAAGTGTCAAGAGCGGAGATGCGGCAATTGTTTTGCTCCAGCCAACAAAACCAATGTGCGTTGAATCTTTCCAAGAGTTTCCGCCGCTCGGGAGATTTGCTGTGCGTGATATGAGGCAGACTGTCGCTGTGGGGGTCATTAAGGTAATCCAGTGATAGTAAATTTCAAGCCTTTTTCAATCATAGTGGATGAAATTTTTATGGCACTCAATTATCTAAGGAAATTTGCCTTCTCGTTTCCATTTTTTTCATAGTACACTAGTGTTCTATAAAACGTAACTTTAGAAAAAGAAAATTTAAATTTCTTTTTCATGGAAATTAAATAAAACGATTGCGCGAACCAAAAATTTAGCAAACATTTTCTTCTCGATTTCTCATCTTGATTAGCTCTCTGCATTAGTCGCTTTATTAACAGAAATAATTAGTTACATCGTCGTAATATTGTGTCGACCGTCACACAGACCTAAAGCATGAAAATTTTTGTATACTTTCAGAGCGTGACATTCAAAGACCTGCAGGGCAAGGTAACAAAGGCCGCGGAGAAGGCCCAGAAGAAAAAGTAACCATCAAGCTTCCTCGGAAGCCCGTCAGCCCTCGGCCGCCCCGGCGCTGCTCCCACCGTATTAGCCGCGACGCAGTGCCCGGCCCCGAGGGCCCCCCGTCATCCTCGCCCCCACCAGCACCACCAGCACCACCAGCTCAAGACCCCGAGCGCGTGCCGGCCCCGGCGCCGCCACCGCCGCCGGCCCGGCCGCCTCCACCTCCTCCTCTACCCCGCGATCCTCCACTACCCGGTGGTCCTGAATCCGCGCATCTATCCGAACCTCCACATTCAGTTCACCCACGCCCCGCGCACGCCGCCCATATGCTAGGGCCGGCCGCGGCGCCCGAGTCGCCCGCCCGCGCGGTAAGCTCCAGTCTCCCGCCCGGTCAAAGCGCCGCGCGTCAGCGCACTCGAGAGCCCGATCGATCGGACGCGCGAGTGGGGCCGAGGCCTACCAGGCGCGTCTGTCAGCTTCTCGCCGCCCGCCAGGCCCCGGCGGACTCGGGGCTCGGGGCGCGACGCTCATCGTCCTCACCACCTCTACGACACGTCATCGTACATCTCTGGCGCTCTTTTTTAAAACTAAACGTTAATGCTCGATCGCACGCCGGAGAAGGAGCCCGGTCGCTTTCTTTCTTCAGGAGACGAGGAAAACTCTGCATCGATTTCCCTCTCAAAATGTGAATAAGTGAATTTCACGGTAGAATAAACGACTGTTCGCTTGATTCGCGTTAAAACTCGACGATTCGTGACGATCAGTAAGTTCCAGTGAATTTTACTTATTCACGTTGGAGTGATGGTTTTCATGAGCAACAGCTGATCATTTTCTATTTCTTTAATTTCCTCGAAATTTTTCTCACACTGTGATTGGACGAGGTAAACTTTTTTACTACGCCGGTGCGTTGCTCTTCTCCGGCACGGTTCAATCACACTCTCCGGTCGGTAAATAACAGGCCCCACCAGCGAAGAAGGGATAAATCGGACGCCATTGCTCGAGCCAACGGGATACCAGTGGAGAACATCGGGAGGGTGTGAAGGAAAATGCACGCGGATGGTATTGCACGATGACACTCGCCCCCTGTTACGCCGGGCGTAGTTAGGTTTTTCAATTGACGATGAGAGACCTCGAGTAAAAGCAAACCTTTTAAAAAAAAATGAGAGAGAACAAGATTTTTCGGGGGTCAGTGTTCGAGGATTCGGAGCGACTGCCGTAATTTCGCGCTTTTTTTATAAACTTGAGACGAGCGATTTTTTGATATTCGAGCGCACTCCTCACTTCGATTGCACTCGCCTCTACGACGGCGTAGAGTAGCCATGGTATTTGAGAAATGTCGTGGTCGACTTTTTTTTGTTCTTTTTGTAATTTTATATACAAGGAACGCACATTTTTCACTCTTTTTACGTCCGTGTGATGCACCGGTAAGGACGAGATGAATGCATTTGCCGCGTTTTTCGAAAAGGGCATTGCCGTTTGTTTACGCGCATCAAAAATCTTGCTTTGGAAAATCTAAAAAAAAAATATAAAACTAACGACTGTTTTTAAAAAAAAAATTACTTAAAATAACGTAAAATCAAAAGTTCCAAACATCCCATTACTAAAGCATTTGCGGAAAAAGAAAAAGGTCGAGTCGAATCCTCGAAGGCGCCCCGAAAGGGATCACGATTCCTTAATCGTAGGTATCGTCAAGGCTGAAAGTGCGTTAATTTTTGAAGTCACTTGTATCGATTGCGAATCACCATTTAATCAGTAATACTATTATTGCTAATGTTATTATTAAACCACCGTACATTATTTATACGATTAGTATTATTGTTACGATTATTACTATTTATTATAAAAAAAAGAAAAAAAAAACGAATGTACCCATGTGTATGCGTCGAGCACGACTATTGTTCGTTTTTTTTAATACGTAGCGATTATTACCAGTGATACCATGACGACAATGATTACAACAATAATGGGATCCGCGAGCATTGAAGTTCCGACGCGGCTGACTCGGATGATGATGGAAAATTCGCTGGATGACAGTTGAACAATTGCAAAGGTCAAGCTGAAGCGATCGACACCTTTTACCACTACTTATGTACTCGGGGATCGAAAATTTGCCTGGATCTTGTAATCTCCCAAATCGCCATACCCAAAGCCCAGACGACTTGAATGAAAAACTCCCCCTCCAATGTCACGTAACTAGAACATATAAACGTATTGTAGGCGCGTTCTGCGAATTGCGTTTACTCGCATTCCCCCTATAGTCAGTATTATGTTGATGTAATAAAAAACGAGTTTTAATCGCCACTCTTTTTTCTAGAATTATTATATTATTATGAACATTGTGATTATTATTGTTGTTATGTCGTCCTTTATGTTTATGTAGTAGTTCATCATTAGTTTTGCTTTTACGATAGCTTTGACGTTTTTTTATTGTACCTGCTGCTGATAATCTATGCTGATTAATTATTTAAAAAAATGTATATTTCATTTTATTTTAGTTGAATAAAGTTAGTGTTTATTCAATTTTGTGTTTTTTTCGTTTCTCTTATACTTTGTTTTCAATGGTATTATTTAATTGTAATTTGATTAAAATTTTCTTTGTATTTACAAGCACAAATGGAGAAGTAAGTATCGAATTTTTATTGGGCTAATTAATAAATCTTTTTTATTTAAGAATCATGATATTCAAATTTTTAGTTAGTGATCACTGCTAAATTATCAGGTATTTGAGAACTATAAAATGGCAAAATGATATTTAACACTGATAAATAAACTCTTTAATCTCAATCGTTTAAAAAAAAGGTAGGCACGTAGTCAAATAAGAACAATCGGTGTTACGGTAAATATATATAATTTATTCTTTCGCACAAACTCTTCTCTCAACGGTTTTTCTTTATACAGCTAAGCGTGGTATGTACAAATAATAGTTAATGCAAGTATGTGGTATGGTGATCTTATAGAAGAAAAAAATTTTCTTTTTTTTCGTTTCTCTCTCTAGTGTAATGCAGGTCTCGGTCAGTCTTCTGTTGCTGAGGCCCGCTGCCCAGTAAGCTACGGCATCGCGCGCCGAGCTTCGCAGCTTGTTTTTCATTAACTTTATAAACATTACATTTTTTTTCATTAAAATTATTATATCTTATTTTGTATATCAAATGCGCATATCCTTTTTTAATGTTATGCTTCTTTTTCACAATGAATATGATTTAATTATTGCGCATTCAAAATTCCAGCTAGGATTTCTCCTCTCGTTATCCTAAGTGAACTCGGCATTTATTAAATGGGCAGTTGTTATCTTAATAAAATACCTTTTTGCTATTCGCATACATTTTTTATTTTCCTTTAAAAGTGATAGTCATGTATTGAGATAAAAATATTCATTGGACCTGTGATATTCAATTTTAAACACTCTGCCCTTTTAACCAATAGCGAGTTCGTTATTTTGTTTCCTCAACGTTCGTTTATGCCAAATATAATATCACAAACATTTACACAGTTGGAAATAATACACAATTGGAAGGATGTATAACAAGAGCTTTTGGAAATGCGCCGTTGCATCTTCAAACCAAAATTACTTTGTAACAATGCGGGAGGAAGAGAGAATACGTTTCTCCCGCACACGATCGATCCTTAGACAAATAATAAATGACAATCGTTGAAAATACCACGTGCGACCCGCGAACGGTACATTTCACTTTGCATTATACGATCAACAAATTTTTTTTTTCCTTTTTCTCCTTTACTCTAAAAGTACACTACTCCTTACATTATCGTACATTTAAAAAGTCTTCAACATTCATAAAGCTATTAAACGTAACAATTACGGTAAAAACTGATGTCCAGCTTCCTCGAAAAGTCAACAATACTCGATCTCACAATTGTCGCAAAAATTGCTACTGTTTAATTAAATTAACAGCTGCTTAGGTTTCTTAAACTAACTGTTAAGCTTTCCAACCGTGTAGATTAATTGTACAAACACGCTTTACTTCGGTTTAACACATGTGTCCACACGATCACCTTTGCCTAGCTTAATCTTAAAAAAAGGAGAAAGAACAGAACAGAACATGAACGACTCGACATCGCAACGCGACTAACAGAAAAAAAAACGTTTTTTGTTGATCGGAGAAAGTCTCATCGAAGAAGGGATTCTCGCATTTCGCGGCGTCTCGGACGCTTCGAAAAAAATACAGCGTGATCTGGAATTTTCTTCGTATCCTTTTTTGTCTTTTTGATAAAAATCAGAAAATATCTTATATCAGTATGTTTTTTTGCGTGTATGCTGTGAGTTGTGTCATACATCATCTTAACTTAAGTCGGACGAGCTTCGCCAACGGTATACGCGTATACGACATTCTTTGATTTTTCGCACGCAAGGCCGAAACTCACCGACTTCTCTCGTCGAGTAAATGCTGTGGCAGACTTGGACAGCTTCTGTCGCGATTCAGTTAGATACTTTTTATTTATTTCGATCATAATTTTCCGATCAATCCGCGAAAGTCAGTTCAGAACTACTAAAGTCGCTAAAAACAACCCGCCGACAGTGTAAACCAAAAGTGCTTCTTTCGCAGGATCCAAAGTTTTTTAAAAAGCAATCGAAACAACGACTATCGCAGCAAAAAGAACGTTTGCACGGAGAAACCCGACAATACTATATGACGAAATACAAGGTGCGCTTTGTCCGCCGAGCGAGCGGACAAATACTCGTTGATTTGAAGATCACGGTATCTCTCCTCGACAACCTGTATCGAAAGGTGCAGGATGCGAATAAATAAAAGGTGTCCACTCGAAGGTAACGACACGAGGCGTCCTGTACAGAGTGCGAGCCGCGTGCACCGGCGTCCGCGGGATCACCTCGTCCCGCGGCGGCGTCCGCGCCTCGGCATTGCTTCACCGCCGAAGCGGAAGCAAGGGGAAGAAGAACAGCTCTCAAGGCAGTGGTCCGGCCCCCGTTACTGTATCTGATGGGGCGGGCTGTGGTGGGGCCAGGCGGGCGTCGTCGGGTGGTTGAAGTTCACGGATATCGTGACGGGGTGGAGGACGGCGTCGGGGCCGAGGTCGGCCGCGCCCAGGCCCATGTGCGGCCTGAGCAGCGCCGCCTCGACGGTGAGCGGCACGTAGAAGCCGCCGTTGTCGTGGAGCGCGAAGATCGGCACGCCCTGCTGCTGGTGCTGGCTCGGGCTCGGGTGCTTGGGCGAGGAGGCGTCGGAGCTGCTGCACGGCGGCGGCGAGGCGGACGTCTTGATCCTCTGGTCCGCCGAGAACCTCTGCTTTATCGAGTTCTTGAACTTGTAGTTGGTGGGTGGCCTCTGCGAGTCCAGGTGGTGGTGATGGTGCAGGCCGTTGCTGGCGGAGAGGCTGGCGCTGCCGTGGGAGTGGCTGCTGTGGTTGCTGTCGTCGCTGACGAGGCTCGGCGGCGGGATCAGCGGCCGCTGCGACGGCCTCGACTCGCTCGAGTCGAACGAGGAGACCCCGGAGCTCGAGCACCGGTCGGAGCTGCTGTTGCTGTGCAGCAGAGGTTGGTGCTGGTGGTTGACGCTGTTGTTATTGTTGTTGTTGTTCAAGATGCCGTTAGGGCTGCCGTTGCTGCTGCCACCGTTGCTCAAGTTTATGCCGTTGCTGGTGACGCCGTTGCTGGACGGGCACATCGTCGGGATGCCGCCGTTGCTGTGGCCGAACGCGGACACGCCGTTGCAGGCGGAGCCGTTCGTTGTTGGCAGATCCATTGGATGGGGGAAGCCCAACCTGTCGCCTGGAATCAAAGCAAGCAATTAGGATTCGAGGGGAATTTAAAGAGCAGGTGGGTTCGTATTTGGCGGATTAACATAATCTGTTACAGGCAAGTAGATACAGTATCGACTAAGAGAAACAGATTTTATTGGGTGTACAAATTGATTTCACGAATCTCATAAAAAAAGTGAAATGCAAAAAGTTTAACATTGACAAATTCCACTGCGATAGAAACTCGTCGAACATTAAGGAAGCAAAGCGACCATGAAACTCGCCGATCTAGGACACAGACCGATTTCCAGCAGTTGCAACAAACTATTTCTTCGGGACTAACGTAAAACAGAAGCTCTCGAAACAGGGTAATAGATAGGAGGGGCGTATCAGCAATAAACTGCGGTCAGCGTTTCATTGGATTTAACAAGAATCACAGAATACCCCTACATGAAAACATGCATTGAAACATACCTTGTGAGTGATGTTTGTTTTCGCAGTGGACTTGGTCGTTGGGATACTAATATTATAATCTATTCTTAGGATTGCCAAATAAATCACATGTTTGTCACCTGCGCTCATTTGAAAAAGTCCCTTCGATTGCCGTCATCAAAAAAGAAAGAGGATCCGACGTCAATGGCACGTCAAACGCTTCCTTTTTTGCGAACGCTCACGATAAAAGAGACTCGAGAGAATCCGTCCTGCCTCGTTATCCGATCGACTCGAGACGTCACCATGAGAGGTCAACGATGATGCCGGGCGTCCTTCATCGAAACGAGAAACTGTCACTGTCTTCGAACGGTCACTAGAGTCCAGTTCCAACTTTAGCCACACGCTCCTTACGAAAAACCGTCATGTCGACTAACATTTTTAAACGTTACCTTACGTCATTCGACACTGCAAAAGGGTGCAAAAGCATTGTAAATATCAAAGACCCTTGCGAAGGTCAATGGTATAAATAACCCCGAAATCAATTTGTACACCTAACGAAGATATAAAAAAGAAGCGTATTGTTTGACCAGTTTAAAGCGAAAGTTTCTAACGCGAGAAAATAAAAGAAATCATCGGCCAAGGTGAGTCTGATCAGAGAACTTTAGCAGAAAATCTTTCTCAAGGTCAAAAGTTCACCCTAAGGTAGCAGGTAACTTACTCGTCGCGAGGATCTTCTCGCAGTGCTGCTGGAGGTGATTGATGAGCTGGACGCAGAGGGCGTCGCGTGCGAAGTAGCCCTCGATCTCCACGAGGAAGTGCATCGTCTCGCTCAGGCACTCCTGGTAGCCCAGCCTGTAGTGCTCCGCGGCGCTGGAACTCGACGGCGACGGGTGGGACACGCTGTCCACGCTGTCCTCCGCGTGTATACCGTGCACCGATGATACCGGCGTGTGGTGCTTCGAGTCTGAACAAAAATACGATCAGAAATTAGTTGTCAAATCTTTACGATACTTCGTGCTTTAAACTTTTTCTACAAATTTTTTCGATTATATGCTGCGGTAAGCTTCATTATAGAGAGTAAATTTGACTCGTTTATAATTAAGCTGGTGCGTTCAAAAAGAATTTCAGAATTTAAATGTAAGCACATAATTTTTTATAGTAGAAAAAAATTTAGAAACACCCTTACAATTACTGTTTAAAATTAAGAGTACAATGAATTAAATGAAATAGCAAAGAGCTATCTACCTTGTCTAAGTCCCTGAAGATGCTTCATGTGACGAATGGCCATCTCAATGATCTCGGTTTTCTCGACCCTACCCCTGCCCTTTTTCAGGTACTCCGCGGGTATTAGTCTGCTAAGATCTGCCAGGCAATTGTTCATACGATCTCGCCTGCGCTTCTCTATAATCCTGTGCGACATCGGATCTTGCTGCAACAGCGAAATGAAATCGAATGTTATTCACTGCCTGATAAGTACTACTTACATGAGTTCGTGACACGTGATTACTACCTATGAGTAATAAATAATACGTTTCCAGAAAATATGATTTGAAGCTTAATGGATAATCTCTTGCTTATTTGCCAAGTTATTGTGATTAAATTTGTTTTTGATAGTCAATTGATCAAATCAATAGTTTATCATTGTAACGAATTAAAGAAAAATATACGGTTTTAATGAAGCTCATAATTACGCATTTAAATGCAAACGCACCTCTGGAGTGGGTCGTTCAGATTTTTTAAACGCCCGCCACCAAAAAGCTCGCAAGCTTCACTTTAAATCACACGTAGTGTACGAATTCCACGCACTTGCTTTAATTATGAGCAGCTGCAAAAAAATTTGAGTAACTAACATCTTTCTATCAAAAAACAGCAATAACAATAATTCTGGATAATAAAATTTGCATGCAAGCACCTATTTAACAATAAAGCTTTCGTGTAATTGCCGAATAAAAAATTCTTAAGCTTTTAATGTTGTGTGTGTGTTTTAAAGAATTTGTGGGTAAAAAAGTATGGACTTACAAGTTGGAGTAAATAGTTGCACAAAGAAAAATATCTATCTCTATAAATTACTCTAGTTTTGATTAACAAATCCAACGATTTACTTTACAAAAGTAAGCGTTACTTTCTTCAATATCCAGTCCATCCTCATTACTGAACTCAGCATTGAAAAAAGTAACGAAAAAAGTATCCAAGTGTCGATTCATTAGTCAAAACTACAATAACTTCTCAACGAAACAATTTTTCTCGGTGCACATATCACTTCACTTCACTCGCAATTCAAATCATCTACAACCACTGTCAACCCCACTAAAGAAAAAAAGCCGTCGAACAACATCGGCCGACTTTGCGTGATGAAAATCCAAAAAGAAATTCACCTCTTTGGCCAGACACCTCTTCTTCCTCGACGGCGGCGAGTGCAGCGCCTCGTCGCTCACCGGCGCGTAATACTGCATATTTAAAATGGTCTCCATGCTGTGAGTAACCATCGTAGCCGCGAACTAACAATCCGCACTACGAACCGTACCGCACTAATGCGCTGACTCGCGCTCACACCAAGTCTCAACGTATCGTACTGTATCCTCGTACTGTATCCTCGCTGGCTCGCGGTGCACTCGGAAGCGAAGCCGATCGCTCGCGGGGGAATGTGTACGTGCGAGGCTGCTTTGACGGAGCGCTCGAGCGAAGTGTGAATAGGTGCGAAGCTCGCGAGGCTCGCGAGCGCAATAGCCGGCGGACGGACGTCGAGGCGGCCTCGGAGCCTCCGCCGCCGCCGACGTCCTCCTCCCGTCCCCACTCCGCGCGCGCTCGTCTCCCGCGGCCGCCGACGCGCTGCGCCCGAGTAGGGGCGTCACGGCTGCCGCGACTGATCAATTGATGAGTTTGCGCGCCGAGGCGCGCCCGATCAATTTTAGACGCGAGCCGAAGCTTTCCCTCTCGGTCGGCCGCTTCTTCCTTTTTTCCCCGACTTTTTGGATTACGAAGATTTTAACCGGATTGGATGTTGCGGAGACAGACGAGAATTTAACGGTCGTGGATTTTTTTTGCCTGTCTGCAATTTAGAGTGGTAATGGGTATCGATAAGCTTATAGATGGAAAATTTTTCCTGATATTCGGATTTTGTAACATTTTAATAGGACATCATTCTGAAAATATTTTAGTGATGGATGAAGCTTTTAATTGGGGTTTTTTAAATCTGAAGCTTTTCAGCAAAAGGGCACAACTGCATATTCCATATTTTCGATAAATTTGAGAGTTTACTGCTTGGAGAGCTTTCGTCGGAAATAAAATAATATTTTTGTAGCAATTTTTCTTCCGGCACTTGTTCGAGAATGATATACGTCCGTTTGTAAAAAGTAGCACGTATGTGCACCACGGGGGAAGTAAAGAATATCCCAGACCACAAGTTTGTCACCGAAGCCATAACAATTTACATTCCTTACTTTCTCTCCTTGGGTGCATAATATACTATTATGAATTTCTTTTTCAACGAAATCAGCGATCTTGGACATTTTTTTACTATGACATTTATTAATTATAATCTAGAAGGAAAAACAATTTTCAAATGCAAGATTTATAAAGGTAGAAACAAAATGCTCTTCGGCTGGGAATAATCATTGCATTTATGTCCTTTGCACAAAACTGGCTAATTTTTTGTAACCTTTAGATTAATTCTTAGTGTTCAATGAAAAAACAAACTCTTCCTGTTCAAAATTTATTCCTAAGTTATCGGTTATTTCAACATTTTACATACACGATTAGTGAGCACTTTCGAGTATCTTCTTTTAAAAATAAAAATAATGAATAATATTATGCCTCAACATTCAGAAATAAAGTATCCAACCGAAAAATATTATGCTCACTTTTAAATAAATAGATATCTTATCACTGTTGCTAACGACATACGTAAGTCTAAATTAAAGAAAAAAAATTCAGTCGTAAGTGAAACTAACGCATTCACGTCATCCATCAAACATCTACTATTTTTATCGCGTCTCATTAATAAACCCATAAAAAAATCTAATAATAAAAAAAAATCAGCAATCAAGGGGGAACAGCCGGCGGCGATCCTCACAATAATTAGATCGACATCGGAGAGCCCGGCTTCCCCCGTCACGTGTACGCCGCGCTGCCGGCGCACGGAACGTTACTTCACACGTGACGCACGGGCGCACGTTTTTTCCACACGCGAGTTTTTCTTCCTTCCGTGGCAGTTCGGCTCGCGGGGTCCGCTTTCATGCAGTCCCCGAGACACACCACCGCCGATATCTTTTTTCGCACCGTCGCGGAAACGTGCCGCGCTACCGCGACGCGGAATTTCGCAGCGCCGCGCGGTATTCCCATCGCCCCGGGCCGAACGGAGCGACTTATATTCTTATAACGGACTCGTCGAGATTTTGCAAACTCGGCGGTTTCACCCGAACCTCCGACGTCAAATGGGATACAGCGGCTGGTAGTTTACTTTGATCGCCGAAAGATTTGCATAATTGCAAGACGGAACGTCGGTAGAAAGCGATTGCCAAACTTCCGATTTTTCGGCGAATCGGTATAATGCGATGTGTTTTAATTTTTTTGCGCAACGCGCCCCACCGAAGGCCACGGGCGATACGCAGACTCGACACCACGCTCTTGTCGGCAGATCCGAGTCTCGGGACTTCACCCGGAATGGGGCAAAAAAAAGACGGCCGTGGATAGCGCGGTATCAGAACTCGTCAACGGAGCGCGATAAAAGCGGCTAAAGGTCGGACCGGTTGGATTTAGCATGCACGCGTCCGAGCGAAAATAAAATTCTCCGCCCGGAACCCGTTGTTGTGTTTACCCGCACGGCCGAACGTTTTAATCGAGCCGCGTTCGAATGTTTTCCAATTTAAATGCGCGCGCGTCACGTGCCTCTGCCGATTTTTCAGCAATTCTTTTAAACGCCAATACTGCGTGCCGCTGACGCGAAAAAAATGACCTTTGCATTGCGTAACGATAAGTGTTTAATCGAATTATCTCCGCGACCACTGTAAACGGTGAATAAATTTTTTTCTTCTTTCTTTTGCAAAAAAGCTCGCTAGAATTGATAGCGGTTCAAGTGCACGCTGCACATAGGAGAAGCTCCGGCTGGAGCGCCTCGTGTTTTGCCGCGAGGGGACGCAAATACGCGCCGCTAAATAACTAGATATCGGCGGACGACGCGTGTTTTCGTCTCCCCGCGGCGAATCCGGATAAAACCGAGAGGCGAGCGGGAATTTTTCTGGAAGCGCGCGCGCCGTTGATAAGGCCAGCGACCTCCCCACTAGCGCGCCAATGCCGGAGGATAACGAACCGAGCTCGGAAAGGCCGAATGCTGCGGGAGCGAAGAACTCGATCAATTCGGTTTTACTAGATGGCCTGCTGGCTTTTAGAGCGTTTTAATTCCGAATGTTTTTCCATTTGGATGAAATGTAAAGATTTATTTTCGAATCTAGTTTGGTGAAGTTTGACGAGTTCGGAGTGAGTAGTAAATAAAATTGATTGGATAATAAATGAAGATTGAGCTTACCTAATCTGATTCTCACTGTTTAATTAATCTTAACTGATATGCAACTATTTATTATTCCATCATTTAAACATCTGCGATAAAAGAATGAATTTTAATTTGTTTGCATGCGCTATCAAATTAATTTTTTTAATCACAATAAAAGTGTAAATAATTTTATCCACTTTTTTTATAAAAATCTATCAAAAAAATTTTTTATTTACGATCAAAGTCTAATCCTTCTTTTCGACCACAGCAAAAAAACAACCAAGAAACAATGTCCATCAAAACAGTGGAAAATAACGAGCAGGTGTGCTGAAATCGGTCGCAGCATAAATGCCGTTCCGTCGTCAAGCAAACTTTCCGCTCGCTCGCGCAAAAGAATGTTTGGAAACGTGCAAGATGTAACGACACGTGAGCGCAAACGCGACACTCGGTAAAAAAAAAGTCAGGATAGAGAGAGAGAAGGAAGGAGGCGAGGGAGAAGCTCTCGCCGCGCGCGAGACTCTAAACGTGAGCTCGCGCAACTTGCGTAATTCGAAACACCCGCCGGGGAAAAGAGCTTTCTAAGTGAAAGCTGCGGATTTAATTGGCTCGGTTGCATCGCTCGTTTCGGAGCGAATAAGCCCGCCGCGTGTCCATTGATACGCGCGAAACGTCGCCCCGCGTTATATGAGGCCCGCTCGCGTAATCAATCAAGGCGGATTGTTTACCGAGCGCGCCCGGGAATATACGGCGCGCTAAGGCGGGGGGTTTGTTTGCGCGAAAGTTATGCGCCGAGGTTTTCTATTTGCGGAGCTTGAGCGACGACGCGCGAAGCTTTTACGCGCGCGATTGATCGACTCAGCTTTTTCGGGCTGTAATCGAATGTTTTGACGAAGTTACTTTTTCCTGCGTGGGAGCGCGTATCTCGTTTTCCAGGACTGGTCTATTATTGTACTGAATTTGTAAACAAAGGACAAAAAGCTCAACTTTTATCTTGAGCGTAAATACCGGCCGTCTAAACTTGAATTAATTGAAAAAAGGCGGTTATATGAGAGTCGTGAAAAGTACGTAAATTGATTGTTCATACACACGAGATGCCGAAAAAGTTTTGTGTGCTATTTGTGCGTAAAAAAATATTTTAATAAATCCTTTGCATTTTAGATACCTGCAGTATATACAATAAACTTGTACACCCCAAACGTGAATTCTTTTACAAACGAAAATACATTTAAGATTATAAAAAGTATTGTTCTAGTAAAATAAAACTTACTATACATATTAAGTTTTCACGAAATCTTTTTAGTTTATATCAATAACATTTTTGTTATTATTTTTCTCGGCCTATTTCAAGCATCAGGCGGATATTCTCGAATCATCTCGCGCCAATTTCGCCGCTCGAACAGCCAAAAGTGTGCACCGGCCCCCTAAAAAAAGAAACTCTGCAAAAATCGCTCCGCTGACTAAGTGCACGCCGCGCTGGCGCAATTTCGCTGACGTTGCAAAACAAGCCGTCGCTCCGAGTAACCTATATATTCCTCCAGCGCTCCACCCACGCGCGCGCGGATCTGTCGCAAGCTGCGTTCTCGCGCGAAACGGAAGCTCGCGAGCGCAGACGACGAAGAGAAAAAAAAATAAATATAAGTCACGCGGCGCCGCGTCTCCTGCCTTCCTTCGCGCGAGGAGCGAGCGAACCGCCGGCGGCCGGTTTATCGGGTGCGATAAACTTTGACTGGGCGCCGGCGGCGCGCGAGAGCGAAGATCACGCGCCGCCGGTGGGATCCGGCTGCCGGGCGATAAGTCGCGGCCTCGTTGGGACTCTCCCGCGGCTATCGACGCTGCCCGGCGGCCACGACTCCCCATGGCGGGGGACCGCGCCGGCACATAGCCCAGGGCGGGACTACGTGCGCACCGTCACGTTCTCTCTCGGAAGGAAATGACTGACTATCGCGCTCCGCTGGCTACACGGATATGCCGGGACAATTTTCTTTTTTTTTCGAGGCTTTTAGACTACTTCGCGCTCTTTTTTTAGAGGAGGTAGGCGAACGGTTTTACGCGAATGAACTCGCAGAATGAACTCGCAAAAAAGATTTATTTTGTGAGTAATAAGAATTTTATTAGTTTCCTGATAAAGTAAGAAAACATTTTATTTGCTTTGAAATTGTATATGATTACGATTCCTGAGTTAAAAATTCGAATTTATTTTAATAAAAGAACTTCTGAAATAGAAAATTAGTTCACCATGGAATTTAAATCTTAAAAAACAAAATACGCGGTCAATTTGATAATATCCCAAAGAACTCATCGGTGATCGTGAGTCTCGGCAATTGTAACTTTTTAACCGCAGCCGCGCGATCATAACAACACGCTGCCGGCTGATACGAACGATCCCCGTGCGGTCCGAGCAAAAAATGCCAGATATCACCGGCCAGCTGGCCGGCCCGCACCCACGCGGAGCGTCCCGATCGTCGGATTATCGCCCGATGCGAAGCTTCGAGACTCACGCGACGAGGTCTGCTCGCACACGCGACGCTCGCTCGCGTGATCTCCGCGGCGTTACACACACGAGGCGCGCGTGATTCGAGCCTATTTTCGGCCCGGCGCGTGTATTTTTACACGTAGGCCGCGCCGCACGAGCGAGGCGCACGGAGAGAGGGAAGGAGCTGGATGAAACTGGCGGCGGTCCTTATCAGGGGAGTTATCGGCGTCCGGCGAGATTTTTCCGACCGGTTTTGACCCGTTGCGAAAGTACGACGCTTTATAGCGCGGACGACGGATACGGAGCCGAGCGATTATTTTTCTATTGTTTTTTTTCCTAAGTCGAGCGTGATTCATCGGCTTTTTCGAGATAAGGGGAGGTTATTTTCGTGATCGGCTGTACGTATACATATTGTTTTATACACGGTTGGCAAAATGAATATTGTAAAGAGGAACACGATCGCGCTCTTGGTGGTATCGGATGCCTTGACTGTCAGGGTCATTAACAATTGCATCGGTTGTATAAATATCTGCTGTTTACAATAGCACTGCCAGATTACATATGAGAATACAGAACCGCTAACAAAAGGTATCTTCTCATCCATCCTTCAGCGGTATACAAAGACTCTGATTATAACAACTCATACTTTCTGCAAGCTCAAATTGGACGAAAACTAGCCCATTTCAAGCACTTGTGAATACTTGCAGAATTTAGATGGTTTAATTGTAACGAAAAAACCTCATTTCATGAATTTCGCTAAAAAAGCTCATTTCATGAATGTCCCTGAAAAAAAGCTCATTTTGCGCAATTCCATAAAGAAAAAGACTTTAAGTAGTTTTGCTACCAAGAAAAGCACACTTCAAAAAATTTAAAATGCGCCACTTTTAATTGCAAAAGACTGAAATGAAATTTGATTCGTTGAGAAAAAATGAAATGTGATTTTTCTTTAGAGACTACGATGTACAAAAAATCCATGATTCAGAGAACTCATACTCTTCTACTAAGTAATCAATCACAATCCGCAAGCACGCGATCATACAAAATTTAAATAACGGTGACGCTGAGAAAAAAGGTTGGTCCGCACTCGGTGCGGCGCATATCTCGTCTGGATCTCTAGACATTACTGGATCAAGTGGCTTAATTATCCGAGCGAACGTAAGATCACGAGCTCGCTTCACGTGCCCCCTCCCGCCCACACAGGCTCAATTAGACAATCGGACGGATCACGAGACCCAATCGAGCGGGCGAAATTCGAAAACAAGACCTTCACGCCACCCGTCGACCTTGGCGAACTGTTTTTTCGTCGAGAAGTTTACAGGGAAAATAGCCAGCGGATCCACAAGCAGTGGCGTTTGCTGCGCATTTCGGTAGTTTGCTCGGGTGGTCGCGAAAAAACCCGAATTGACTACTCGATTATCCGCGATAAACAGATAATTTCAGAGAGATAGCGACGCTATCAAGTATGAGGGGTTAACCTTGGCAATAGTCGAGACATCCGAAATAAAAATAATAAAATTATACTTGAATTAAATTTAAAATGAATGATCGTCAAATTTCTATTTGCGACAAGTGTATTGCATGAAAAGAGCATTGCTCATGAATTTTGTAAATTAAGTATTTAAAAGGTTTATTATTATTAGAATATCAAAAAACCTATAATATATAAAAAATTAATTCGGCTATCTGAAGGAAGGATGTAAAAAATTTGATTGAAAAAATACCTGTTAAGATTTGTATTTTTCTACTTCAATATATCAACGTAGAACTTTGGTTTAAGATACCATCACTTTATATTTTACGTATCATTGTATCTTAAATCCGGAATACCAATTCAATTAATAATTGTGTGATAATATTGATAAGAGCAGTTATCAGTTTCTAGTTGATGATTCTTTTTCCGAGTATTTTGTTTTATTTATTTTTTGTATTTTTATTAAGTTTTTCGTGCAAAAAATCATGTGAGATTTACCAGATATATCGTATGTAACGGTACATGAAGCATGTTGTGGCCAATAAAACGAAATTATCGATTACACGATATCATCGAAATGTGTGGAGTAATCTCAACTTTGCAAAAAACGTATTAATACTTCTAGAGTGAAGTGAGTCACCGGTGACTGGAGTGCTATTTTAAAGGTTTACTTATCCGTTATAAAATTTTTTTTGATCAATACATAAAATACAGTTACTCATTCACATTTCTACCTTTTAGAGCTTAAATTCATAGTTTATTACAAAGTGTTATTTTTTAATATTCGAATCTGAGACATATAATTTTGAATGTAGAGCTTATTGGCCAAGCTGTTTGCTCCCATCAATAAAAGCTCAACAAATTCTTGAAAAAAAAGTTTATAAGTTTTACAGCAATAATTACACTTTTTTCTGACTTAACCAGCTTCTATTTACCCCTATTTCGTACCTCTTCCTCATTCAGATTGAGAAATTACATCCTCGATTAAATCACCATCAAACTACCAGTCAGCGCAGCAAAAAGTCAACAAACTCAAACTACCGCGGGTAGTCTTTACCGGTGCTCTTCAATCACGAGTAAACGGCACCTGAAAGCTACGACGATTACGCCGCGCTCCTCGTCGTCATCCAAAGACCCGAGCGAAGCACGCGGCGTAAGAGGAGCCGGCCGGTGTCGGTTCTCGGCTTCTTTCTGGGTCGAGCCGGTTCGCGGGATCGAAGACCCCCGCGATGGAGAGGGTGGCCTCCCCTCCCGCCCCCCGACCGTCTCGTTACGGAGACGCGAGGCATGTGACCGCGCGGCCGCGTCGCCGCGCACGTGTCCCTCGTGCTATCGCGAGCCGCGGATAAATATAGCGCGGTGCGACGGGGGCCGGACGCGCCGATCGCGAGTCCGCGACGATAAAGCGCACACGACTACTCGCGAGGTGACTCCTTCGCTTCCGGCTGTACAGACAGGCTGACGTAGGTTTGGGTTCAGGATGTTGGTCGATTGGTCATCGAGCGATCGTGATCGAGAGGCGAAAGCGGCGCTTTTTCTGGCGGCTTTCGTAGGAGAAATTGAATGCAGACGGAGATTTTGTTTTATTGATTGCTAATATTGATTTGAGAAAGAAAGCGAAACAAAGCAATTTATATAAAATATTTTTTGGGGGGACTATAAATCTTATGATGAATTGCATGTACTACTTTCATTCGTTGCAGATTTCTACTTCGAATATAAAATTTAGCCCGTTAAGGACATTCTTAAATATTGAATGATCCTTGCAGAAATGCATAAACGTTCATCAACGTTTAAGATCAAACAAAATTTGAAAGAACAAAACGTAGTTAATAGTAATTATTATAATTTTGTCTTCTCACCAAGACCAATTTGTTTTTTTTTTTTTTAAATCATTATCATTTATTATTTTCAAAAGGATGAGCATAGCTAACTGACGAAGATAATAATATTGTTTACGTTATCGCCTCGCGCGATAAAAAAATTAATTGAAAAACGTGAATCACCCGGGAGAGGGAGAAAAAAATCGATCAAAAATAGAAACTGATAATAACAGTTTGTCCGCCAACCACTCGGCTTCGGTCTCCATTATCATCACCCTTAATCGCTCATCGTAATTTTCCGATCGCGTTACGATCGTCCGTTCCAACGTGCGGCGACGTCACTCGCATTCGCAATAACAACACGCACCCCCCGCTCGAAATACTTGCGCCCATTCAAATCTGGCGCGGGCGGGTTATTTTCGGAAGCGCCGACGGCGTCACACTTCCCCTCCCCGCAGGGTCCACGTGCTCGCGCGACCGGGCCACTATCGTATTTTAGCCGACATACATAGTATCCGCGTGATTCTCGAAAATGGTAACCGGCTAGGATTGTTTTTCACAGACGGCAGTTCCGGTCCCGCGCGAGAGTCATCGACGAACTCAATTACGAACCGACGTCCGGTATCTTTCCTACTCTTTTGAAATTGAAATTTGGCGATCAACTCGTAAATTAGCGATTTAAAGTCGGTGCTTGCACAATTTTGCGCGCAATGTAAATTACAAATTGAGACTTTCGAACAAAGTAACGTGTTTGGTATATCTGTTTACGTTCTCATAATTTGGAAAGGTGAAAATTGGAAAATAATTTTATTTGAGTGAAAAATTACTTTGTTTTATTAAAATTAAGCCACTACAAACTCCATTGGATTATAGTTTCCACTTGAATCAAGTGATTTTCTGAACTACTCGATTCGAATAAAAAAATGTGATTTTCACTTGAGTTATCAGATTCATCTGATTTCTCTTTACATTATTATAAAATAACATCATTAAATAAATCAAATGAAGAATTCGTCACTCTTCCGGTGTTTTTCCCGTGTTCCGCGAGTGCATTATCTACGCAAGCGAAGTAAAACGTGCATATCGCATTACCGCGCAATACTCGGCACTCCGGGGATCACGTGCGGGCTAACGCGCGTGGGACGATCCACGTGAGAGTCATGATAGCGTCTCATGGTGTGCATTCAGCCTTTGCAACCACGTGATGAGCGATAAAAGACGCTCGCCCCTCCCCCCTGCTGAAATTTCATTCCTTGCCGAGGATGACATATTTCCGGAGGTGTAGAGTGAACTGGTTTTTACGCAGATTTTATCTCCATAACCCGTCTTACTACTGGATATTAAGCCAGAGAATTATTCGCAAAATTTTCAAACTTTTTTCGTTTAGCTCAGGGAGTGGAAAATTGAGTGGACACATTTTTGTAAAAACGAAATATTCGAGCTGCATTTCGTCATATTCGAGATTCGTTGACGATGCAAGACTTCGGAACAACGAAGCAATATTTTAACAAGCACGGAAATAAGGAATTCGCTGAAATTATTTTTATTTCGCAACAATAATTTTACGCTACGTGAAATTGAAATTTTTAAACGTGTATCTATTTAAACATTTTCAAAATAAAACTGTAACATGTATAATCTCGGTTTGCGTGGACTCACCGCCTTACTTTTCTCGATCGCATATAAATTTCACGACTGCCGAGGCTCCAACTCATCGATCGAAGAATTTCAAATTATTTAAAATTTATGGAATCCATTAGTCGACATAAAAAATGACTCAGAGCAAAATAAACGCCGCTGAAAAAGACACAAAAGCGCCTCGCGTTAACCCAGTTTCGATTCCGCAAAAATCGTCGATCGACGCGTAACGTCGTCTCCCCCTCCCGCCGCACCTGAGGCCCCGAAAAAAAGGACGCAATGGCACATCGGTTGCGAAACGTCCCGCACGCACGTGAATTCCTCGAAAGCCTCGAGAGCACGTGGCGGCGTGCACAAGGAACCGGGCCCCCCCTGACTCATGCCCATCGAGCGCGAGCCGTGACCGAGAAAGCGCCAGGTATTCCCGCCGGATGAGTCGGCACGTGAAATTTTCGCGTGTCGGGGGACACGTACGCCACGCGGCCGGCCGAATTCCCGTGGAACCTATGCACGCCGCACTTTCACGATCGCTTGCCGTTGGTCATTGCGATCGCTCGGCGTTCGATTGCGATCCGTGAAAGGAAGAGCCGTTGGAGCGTGCGAATTAATGCACGCGCTTTTTACCTAATCTTTTTTATGGTTTTGGTATACTTTTAGTAATGGCTTTAATTTAGTAAATCATTTTTATAGATTGCTTCTAAAAAGCAGTATATCAGAATCATTTAATTACTAGATGACTTCAAAAGTGGCGCGTTTGTAATGAGTAATACTTTTAAATTCTCAGAAAATTGAGAAAATCGATATGAAAGAAATAAAAAGAACTAAGTATATCAAAGCTGAAGACTTCTTTGAAAGTTATTAAGTTAAATATTTGTTTACCCTCTGCAAATACTGTACGATTATTTTTCTAAACGTGACAATTATCGAGCTCCACTCTTCAGTTAATCAGGTGACTCACTCGATAGACATATGATTAATAAGATAATCAAAGACTATAATCGATCCATTGTGACATTATTCCGGTCCAATCGCGAGAAGAGCTTGATTCGGCGACAATTTAAACTTATGCGAATGTTCTACAAGTCTGAATGGGACGGCTAAGAATAACGCGAGGAGGAAACGAAGGAAAGGCCACGTTTTTTTCTCTCAATGCCGGCAGAAACAATCAAAGTTGCGAACATCAATTTAGTAGGTCGCAGCCTTCGCTCGAATGACAGCCGTGACCAAAAAAAAGGCACAATCAACGCGCACTTTTTTTTAGAAGTCGAATTCGCCGCGCGTATCGGCCTTATCGACCTCGTAAAATTTACCCGAGAAGATGACGCCAGCTCGGAGTTCGCAGAAAAATTGCGCTTTCAAAATCGCGAGCTCGCTTTCACGCTCTTTAAAAAAAAGGTGAAATCTCACGGGACATAGTAACATTTGAAAACGATCGCTTATAATTTTTATGCTAAAACAATAAACGATTCTTTAATTTTAAAAGAAACTAAATTTTAAAAAAGCCGTTCTGAAAAAAGCTCGTTCCAAGTATCACCTAAAAAAGCATCACAAAAAAGTAAATTAGATCTCGTTATTATACTCAATAACGATTTTTTATCGATCCCACTCAAAATTATTAAAAAAAGAACTCGAACGCACGATAATGCACAACAAAACTCTCATCGAATTTTCCGATACACTCGACGTTTCCCAAACGAAAAACCAATGACTCACTTCGATCGGTCGATCATCGCCGGGCGATAACGCAGCGCCTCTAATCGAGCTCCGCGGCCGTGCCGACGAGAATGAACCTCCGCTTCGAAACCCTGAATCATCGCCGGTGAGAAAACGAGCGAGAAAGAGAGGAGCCAACCGGAACACGCGGCGCGATAAGCCAAGGAAAGTTTCGCCGTCGCGTGAGCGGAGGAAAGAAAACGAGGCGGGAGGTTGCGCAACCGCGGGATCCTATCCGCGCGGGAAGCGTCGCGAAAGTGATTTCTAAACGCGCTGCTCACGTGACGACCGCCGAGCTGCGCGAGTCCACGTGCATCGCGCGGATAATAATGAAATCCCCGTCGACGCTGCATCGCACGAGCTCGGGAGTACCGTTTGAGCCGCGTGGGTCTGCGCATGAACAATTTTATTGTTTCTTTGCTCTGCTTATCAGAGATTAGTTAACGATGAGTTGGTGAAACGAGTGCGTGATCCGTTTATCAGTTTTTAGTTTTTCGTATGATTAATTTTTGTATTTTAATTACACGATTAGATCACTTCCAGCGTTTAATGAGATATTAGATAAGTTATAAGTATAGAATCGTTCAGTTTTTCAAAGAAAGAATTTAAATATTGATTTTTTAAATTTCGAGACTGATTATTGTTCTTTCTTCCTCGACGAGAGTTTAAAATAAGCACTGAGACATAAAATGGAACGTCACGTTTCATTAAATATGTTTAAGACTGATGTACGGTCTGACAAGCTTTCATAATTGAATATACCCTCCGCGCCACTCGACGCAACTTAATTCGAATTCGTAACACTGCAATTTTCGAAATTGGGGTCACCAAAATCGCTTACTCAGAAACGATGCTCACATATGATTGAGTGAGCATTAAGGAAACATTTGTCAGGTCGCTTCTTTAAAACACTCTTCAAAAAAAAAAACACAAAAGTAAAATCTATTTAGCTCAAGGCCCACACGACATCGAGTCAAGTCTATACAAAAACACATTTGCAGGTACGAGCTATTTGCATGACGTGACCTAAAGAAAATAATCGTCGCGTTTAAATTTTGGTCGCCTCAGTACAAACTTCAGCGAAATCGAAAGCTCAACGCAGACCAAAGTTCATCATGTAGTGTGAGGGGGGGGGGGGGTATATCGACTAATCGACTGGTCGTTTCGCAAATCGAATTTCTCGACTCGTCCTTATTAGCTTGTGCGACGATTACGAGTCTCGCGGCGGGCCACGGCGATCACACTCATCGGAACGTGCCATCTTTACATAAGTCCCCGCCGCGACGTCTAACCGTGCCTCCCCTGTAACTACTTACGACCGCGCATATACGCGCGCGCGTGCCTCTCTTCTTTCCCGACCGACGGTGTTTATTCGCCAGAGGCTCGTTTAATGACCAATGAGATTTTGACTTTCTCAATGTTATTTTTTTTTAAGGTGCAGCCTTCGTAATAGCTTTGAGCTTGAAAGGTGTTCGTTAAGACAGATGAAAGGGTATCGCCAATGTGCAGTAGTGAAAATCGAAGTAACCGTAAATTGTTTATTACCTAACGAAATTGCCAATCACGAAAGGTTTCAGAATCTTTAATCTGGCAAAATAAGTATAAAAATAAAATAAAAGTTTGCAGCCCGTTGCGTCAATAGTGCACGGGTTTCTTAATGTTTCTTGAAATCATCGCTACGTTTAGTTTAATATGCCCTTTGAAGTGAAGCAGAAGAATTAAAATGATTTCGGTAATAAAATTACCAATAGCTTTTATTGATTTTAAGAAAATTAAGAAAACAAGACGTTCACTCGTGATGAAATTAACATTTTTCAAATAGACTCCATTATGAAATGTATTATGCAAAAATTTATTAATTTTGCCAACAAAGAAATATTACAAAACTGATACTTAATTTTTTTCATTAATAATACATTTTAATTATATTATATTTCACTTGCAAACTATTTTTTTACCTTCTTGGCTAGTTTCTCAATATATCAAAAAGCAAAAATAGCGTTTTCATCGATTTTGCAACTGAATGAATTTGAAAAAAATTAATTGTCATATGAAACTAAAAAACAATCTACACTGCCAACCCGAAAATGTACACACTTGAAAAAAAAACACTTGACAGGCATCACACGTGCGCCCTGAGTTGCGCTCGCAAACAAACAACATCTGGGAGCAATAACAGAGGAAGAACAACGAGTCCAACGAAAAAAACATGTTTGAGGTAAATGCATCGCGGCCGAAGATATTTCGTCGGCTCTTCACGTGCGCACACACGCGCTCGGCCGGAACCTTGACGTCTCGTCGCCGCCTATAAAACAGAAGCGAGCGCACGATGAAGGTACACGCTAGTCTATCGTCAGTCAAGCGTCAGCACATAAACATACAAAAGAAAAATCACGAGTGATTACACTGACTCTGCATTTTAAACGCAGTGCACACGTTGCACCAAGTACAATTTTTTGTTTCTAACTCAAGCAACGACACGCCGATTTCACGGACAATCGGATCGGCCGATCGACAACCGCGAATCAACACCTCGAGCATTTCGACCAACTCGATCAGGTCGAATCGTGCGATCGAAATACGATGAATCTTAGAAAAAAATCGATTCTAGTCACTGACGATCGCGCGCCGGCAAAAACGGGCGAATCGGTAAACAGGCTCGGAAAAAGACGGCGGCGCTGAAAATAGCCTTTGCGCACTGACGCATCGCGGCGCTAATTGCAGGCGCGCGAGACAACGAGCGCGCGCACGAGATGCGCGCCCGGCGGCGATCTTCGATCTCCGGCGTGGCCGGCTATTTTCGGCGCGGGGAATGTCGGTCGCGCGGCCGCCTCTTCCGGCGCGCGGGCTTTGCACACGTGCACCACACGCGACTCGCCCTCCGATCGATGCCGCACGTTTCGCGACGCACCGACGCGCCGACGGCTAATTTCGGACGCAGCGAAACTAAAAGAGGCGCGCGAGTTTACGAGAAATCGGATTGATCTCGCGTACTCTTTTTTTATATGCATTGATCTTGATGATTAGTTTTTTTCAAAATTTCTTTAAAAACGAAAAGTTTTAATTTGAATTTAGACGTAGCGAATTTAAAGTACGAAGCGGTAGGGTAAAACGAAGCAAAAAAACTAAATATATAAAAAATGGAAAACATCTATTAATCACGCACTTAATCATAAATCAGATCAATTATTCATAATTTTATTATCCATCGTACAAGTGACTTCTGAATATTTTATAAAAGACAACCAGAGGAAACTAATCCATCTGACGCTCCTTCCGGATATCAACATCATCGCCTCTGCTATATAATCGCCTAATAATAAAAGCGTCGAGTCACTCTCCGCGCAGTTCCCGGCGTCAGCCCGCACCTCTTTATAGCTTCCGCTCCGTTCACCTGTCGTCGATGCGTCGTAAAATAAAAAATTTAAAAAAAAAGAACAGAATCTCGAGAAAAGAGAGAGGGGGGCAAGACTCGTCGCCGCCAAGGCAACGGCGGGAGAAACTCGCGGCCGTCGAGGCCGCCGCATTTCGGCAACGCGGAAAAGCGACTCTCCCCGGTCGTCGTCGTCGTCGCGATGGCCTGAATTCCCGCGATGCCGCGCGCGCGTGTCAAAACAGGAAAGCCGCCGCGTGGCGCACGTGTCCGAGCGAAAACAGCCCGGCATTCCTCCGGCATTGCTCACCCACGAAGCGGCTCCGCTTTTCCGAAGGAGTGAGGGGGGTAGGCTTTATTCGAGAAAAATCACGTCGGCTAACCGTTCGCGGGTGTTTCGACAGGTGAGCGCGATGCACCGAAGGTGTGACTCGAGTTTTAAGTGCGCTCGTTGAGAAATCGAGGGAAAAACAAACGGGCTTCTTCGCTCGAGCGGTATAGAGGTGAAATATTCCGTAGACTACTGATTTATGGGGTGACACGTCAAGGGTACAAATGAGTTTTTTTTTTGTTTCTCGCTATGTTTCTTGATTTTGTAACTGAGAATCGTTTTGTGCAATTGATTCGGAAATGCTTATTTGTAGATCTAAATTCAAGATGAAAATATATTGATTGGAAATGAATGAGTCGATCGATTATTTATTTATGTTAAAAAAAATACTTTAATATGCATGAAAGTTTAAGTAATAAAAAATAGAACTGCAGTAAAACTGTGGACTACAAAATGCTAACAATGTAAGACTATTAACATTTTAAGTAGATGCAAGTGATAAGTCCTGCAAACACGTGCGAGCAAATTCATAAGTTTCAAGTATTTTTCTCTTGAGTAATTGAAAAAATGCCTATTTTTCTTTTAAAATTACTGTTATGCCACTCGTCAACTAATAATAGCACAATAACAACCTCCATCATAACAGCAAGTAACATATAATGTTTTTCAGATAATGGCAACAGGAGCCTCGAAAAAAATACAAACGTGTAATTTTCTTTTTCGCGCCGAAAGATCAATAACGCATTAACAAAGCATATCACAATAACTTTCTTTTAAATTCGAATCCCAAATAACTTTGCGAATAATTGAAGTGAAAAATTAATTGGCAAAAGATCCATCAAGCTTCGGCTAACGAGGGACATCGAATGGAACTCGCGTTGCGAAATGCAAAAAATGAACGATAAAAAAAATATCGGCCGTGACGCAAGACAGAAGAAATTCCGTTTACTCACCCTCGACACTTTCTTTTTCGTGTAAACCTCGTCGTCCTCGGAGGCCGTTGCGAAATTCAAATTTCCCTCGCAGTAGCCGTTGTTTAGACCCATCCTGTAGATCTCGTCCTTACAGGATCTGCCATCGATGCTGCGAACAAAAAGCGAAGAATCTCTTATTGGTCTCCTCCGAAAAAAGACATCTGACGCAAGCTCCATCGCGAATTTTTCATTTTTCATTCTCCCTTCTTCATTCTTACACCGAAATAAAGGTTGCCTCATCCGGTTTATGCAACGTGTTATTTATATTTTTATCCACCTCCTCCAGAAAAAATCACAAATGTCCCCTCTATCTTTTAGCTTCCATCCGTGCGAAATAAATCGCGAGCGACTCAAAACGACACGGGACGAGATTAAAAGTACGGAATCGGGTGTGTATTTTCGCTCGATCGAATTACATTTTCCTAATACATCGTCCGACAATAGAAATCTATTTTTTCCCGGGGGTGGGAGTTAAGCAGCGCCGAGATGTATGTACGTCTCGCCGTCTATAATGCATCACGCGGTCGTCGGGGTGTATGTATAGATCTCGCGGGAGGAGCGGAAGTGAGTTGCGAAAAAAGGCCTGAAAAATAAATAGATCGAAACTGACGGAAATGGCGGGGGAAGCGACGGCTGATTAATTGATGAATGTCGCGCGTCATATCGCGCTCGTTACGCAGACTCGTGTATTTATCGGCATGCGTGCAAAATAATTGGGTCCTATCGCGCGCCTGTGTCCCGCGGTGAGTCGGTGCTTACGCGGATTTATTCGCGGGAGTAAATATTTTGGTTCGATCCGACGCATTTGGTAGTCAAAATACTTTTGATTTGGTTATTTTTGTCGACAGTTTTTAACGCCGCGCGGAAAGAGAATCGCAGATTTACGGCCGAGGGTCTATAAGAAAAATGCGAAGATCCGCACTTGACTGCATTCGAAATAGACAACGAAAGTAATACGAAGTACAAGCTTCTATCGAAGTTTCCGTCTACATTAATAAGTCGAAGGAGCTAGTTCTGCCGCATTGTCAAGTCAGTCTCCCTGGACAATTAAATCTTTTTATGGTACTATCTTCGCGTTATAAGTTACTTACTATTAAAAGATATTACACGAGGATTAAGTATAGCCTAGCAATAAATAAATTATTCATTGCTAATCTTACGTACAGGTCTTATATAGCGTATATAGGTATAATTCATCAGGTTCATTCTATGTATTTTTCTGAAATTTACTGTAGAATTTTTAAAAAATTGTGTTTAACTCTTTTTTTAAATCAAAGTTTTATGAATAATAAAAAAAGTTTTCTCTGCGAGAAAGTAAAAGTTAAAAAAGAAACTAAATAAATAACTCTTCGTGTCTATTTAGCAAGCACAAAGCGGCCTTTTCTCGTTCTAGAGGGTGAAGTAATTGGATGCAAAAAATCTTTGACAAGACAGCAAGATTTTTCCCATAATCTAAATCATACATCAATTACAATTAGAACACTTCCTCCTGTATACTTACGAGTCTACGTATAATTAGCTACACGTTACAAGCATAGAAATACCTTGAATATGAATCATACGGAATACCGGTCAAAGCCCGTCGCGCTATTTGTATCGATAATTAAATTAAAACGGCAAAGTGGCTCACGCCAATTGCCCCGGCCGCGTCTTCGCCCGAAAGCCGCGCCGAGGCGTGCGAACGAATGCATTCCCGAAGACGACAAAGAGGTCGGGCGCGTTACGCGATAAGGCGCGTAATTGCAATTAAGGACGGCGCGCCGGGGTCGCCGCACGCACGCAGTCTGCATTTTCTCGCGCGTGCACCTAGAAATCGCTTGGTGCGAGCCTCGCCTCGCAAGAGGGGGCCGAACGTTGCGCGGCCTACTTCGTTCAGGCATTTCGTTTTCATAATTTTGCAATGATTGCATGCTAATTTATGAAGGTTTCTCTCTGTTTACGATCGCTTTTCAACCAAGCCGGGAGAGCAGTCCGGGCTTCTTTTTCAAAGTAGGGAGAAGCGTGCCGAAACAGGTTGGGTCGCATGCTAATTTGACGATGGGTTGGAGGCGCAGATAGATCCTAGATTATTTTTGCGGAGGAAGTAGCAATTCAGTGGCCATCTAAAAATGGCACGACGGTACTAAAATTGATCGTTCCGCTTAGTCGCTCTCGTGTTTTCAGCTTGTTTATTGAATTTGTCAGCGAGTCCCAGGTATTCTTGGGTTTGTTGTTGTTTTTCCTAGCGTCCAATTCACTTCTTATTTTCAGTTGAACACCGAAATCGCTCTTCAGAATAAACTAACTTTATGCATCGAACCTAAAAAAATATTAATTCAAGATACCACTCGCTTAGCAGACTCACCGTCCTTTTTTTTCTGAGCGAAAAAATATTTTCTTCTCCTTTGCAAGCAAACAAGTTCGCGCGATATCGGGTCTGTAATATTTCCCGTCGCTCCGAGGCAGCCGGACTGTCACGTGTATCCTCGAGAAACCGCCGTCGGGGAAAAAAATACACGGGTGGATCGCGCCCTTGAGCGAAAAAAAATGGAAGAGGATGGGCGAGGATGAAGCGTCGAGAAAAATCGAGGCGCACGTGGACGAATTACCGCTTTGGAGTAGACGAGCTGGACGAGGGAAGGGCTTGTGCCTCGCGAGGATTGACCACGAGATCGAAAACGTGCGCGACGACAGATTAATGGATCGAGGAGAAGATACGACGGGCTACAGGAAAAGGATTGATGATCGGACGGGCAAAAAGATGGATTGATCCGTTTCGCAATTTTCTTTTCAATTGCAGACCATACTGTTAAATTGTAAAATAAATATTTGTATTTATTTATGTCAAGGTAATTTTCATGTTTTTTTTTTCAAACGTATCATTTGTGAAAAACTACGTAGCTAAAATAAATTTAGTTTCAAACTAGTTATTTAGAAATAAAGTATTTAGACTTTTAAATTAATAAAATTCATTTCAATTCTCCGAGTAAACTATATAAAATTAATTAATATTAATAAAAGTCTGCACGTGCACGTTACTTATATGTCCGAAAACAATTTATATACTGAACGACTGAATAAGTTTTTGTATAATAGATAACTTAACACGATTTTAATCTATTAACTCCACAAAATTACGCGTCGCAAAAAAATCGTCGAATCAAAATCCACTTCAATCTCGCGGCCCATTCGACAAACAGCTTCCCGTAATTACCCCCATAAAAAGCCCCGCGCCAATTACAGATTTTTACCTCGACGAGATAAAAGAACGGCAGCCCTTATTTACTCCCCGTCAAAATTTAATCAAAGTGCATTTACATTTTAATTAAATCCGGAGCACCGCTCGTCCCGTACGAGCGATCACCGACCCGTCGCGAGCGCGCGCGCGAACGAACACCGCGCTCTTTCATCTCCGGCGCGCGCTCGTAAACAAGGGGCCGATCGATTTCCGCGGCCGCGTCATTAGCGCCGATAAAATCGCTCCGTAAAAGAGGCACGCTGCCAGGGAGTGGTCCCGCGATGGCATCCGTACCGCGTCGACGTCCTTCGACGACCTTAAGCCGCGAGCGCTCACTTTCCCGTGCATTTTTTCTCTCCCGAGCGCGGAATGCGCGCGTCGGCGTTTCTAGGTCGCGCGCGCGCCGCTCGACACCTGCGCTCCTTTTTTTTCGAGATGCCGAGGGATTTCACAGACTGGTGGAAAAGGATATTTTTCTTTGGGTTTTTCTCTCGAAGTGGAGTTTGTACGTTTGTAGGAAATTGAAGGTAGCTGCTCGTTTAACGTTGTATCGCATCATTGCGGAATTAGATCACGCGCACCGGAAAGTTGTAAATACATATAAATACTATATTTTTTTTAAAAATTAACATTTTTCTTCGATTTTTATAGAAGAAAATCAAATTTACATAGATAAAATAAGATCAATTTTTTTAAATTTAGTGTAATTTGATTTTAGTGTCCTTTTGTTTACAACGTATATTATTATTATTTCAGAACTACAAATTATTTGTAGCCAGTAATGATATTTTACTTAAGAATCGTGATTTTACAATTACTAGTGTTTCAATAATAACAATTATACGAAATCTTAAACTGATAAAAGTGGTCACTTGTATTTACAAGTGTCTTCTTATATACAAAGATTAATACGATCGAACAGCTTCAAAGGCAGGATCTACTTTCATTACCCATTTTCCCAATAGTCCCGACAATTTCATCGGTGCGATCTCGCATCGCTGAAACGGTGACACTAAATTAACCACTCGTCCCCTCCCGCCTGTCGCGTTACACAGTCCCCGAGGAGCGTTTCCTCTCTGCCCTCCGATACACGTGCGGCTTTTTATAAACTCTTTTGCGAAACGCGAACAAGTGCGGCGCGCCGGAGCGCTAATGAAAGGACAGAAGGCGCGAGGCGAGGCGAGCGGAGGCCGTGAAAAGCGACGCGTGCCGCGCGGCGGAACTGTCCGTGCAGCTCGAAAATTGCACGCACGTGTGCTTCCAAAGCGACGGCTGCTTTTGGTTTTTATTTACACACTTATTACGTCCGTCGATTCTGCTCGCGGTTGGTTATTTTCTTCCACGCGCAGTTTTTTTATCAGTAATTTTGTTTCTTTTTTTTATTTGTATTAACAAAAAGAATTGTTTTTGAGGTATGTGATAATGAAAGTAACTTCGGATAATTTCATTTTCAAAGTAGTAAATGAGAATTAACAAATTTTTAAAATTCATTCTATCATACCTACACAAGTAAGTCTTTAATATCTTTACAAACATACTATTATTTTAAAAATCATTAAAATGTTCTTTAAGATTGTCTGTTGATCGATTTACATTACTCAAAGTGGGGCATTTCAATGAGTCGGATTTAATTTCATTACTAATAATAAATAAGGCTTCGATGAATTGTGACCGCGTGAATTATTAAAACGGCGCTTAAGCATAAATAATCAGTTCAAGTGTGACAGGTGAAACGCACAAGTGAGGTATAAAAAATTTATCACGCTCTAAATCTTGTTTATGCATTTTCGCACGTGTACTCCACAATAAATTACGAATTCACCCGCAAAGTGCCACAAACCGCGCACCTTTAAAGACACCGCAGTGCCCGCAGTAAAAGTCGACGATCTCGAGCGAGGAAACGTAAATTATACGTCGCTCGACTCAGGAAACAATAGAGCGTGCATCGCATTATCCGCGCGCCTAGAAAAAAAAAAGTATAACTAATCCAACTATCGCTGCAGCTGGAATTGGTAAAGACGGCGAGCGGAGCTTTTATTGTCGCAGTGATTACAAAATGCCGACGTTATCGCGCGATTCAATTGCAAATCCATCATCGGCTATCGGGAGTCGATTCAACAAAACGGGGGGCGCCGCGTCGCAAGCGGCCTACAGGTGCGCGCTCTCGCGCAATCAGCCGCGATCTTGCATCCATCGAGCGCTCCGATTCTAATTATAAAGTGGCAGCGCGAACGTCGGCTGCACAGCGAACAATGACTGGACTAAAGAGTCGCCGGTTCAAGCGAGTCTTCGGGAAGCAGCTAGACTTTACGCAGAGTTTGCCTACTGACGACGTAGATTCGATTCGTTACTTTTGCAGGTCTTTAAGGGAATTTAGATACTAAAAGCTTTAGAATGAAGGATAGTGTTCAAACTATTACGTTTAAATGAGTTCTGAATTTATGAAAAAGATTGAGAAGTTTTATATTGACTATATTGTGTGCAAAGGTTTGAGAAAGTGTAATGAGGTTGTAGACGCAGTCTCAATACCAACAGAATTTAATTCGTAAATGTATATATGCAGTAAATTAGAAAGAAGAATTTATACTTTTTGTGTATAAATTTTAATAATTTATTTGTAGGAAGAGTATATGAACGATAATTAACAGTCGCTTTAAAAAAATTTCAAATTTTAGGTCTGTCTGACTGTACTCGTCTGTATCTACTATAATGAAATTCTAAACTACTGATGCTACCGAGTAGAGAACTTTGATTCCTGCTCCTGGATTCTACCTAAATCTTGAAGGGTTTTTTTATTTAAAAATAAAGAAATCGCTAAGAAAATCGCCGCAAAAAAGTTAATAAAGATTTTCAAATTTTAAGCATGTCTGACTGTACTCGTCTGTATCTACTTCAATGAATTTCTAAACTACTGATGCTACCGCGTAGAGAACTTTGATTCCTGCTCCTAAATTCTACGTAAATGTTAAAGGATTTTTTTATTTGAAAATAAAGAAATCAATAAATTGCTAAGAGAATCGTCGCAAAAAGTCAAAGTCTCGTGTGCATCGCGAGGTTCCGCCGCCCGAGGCGTGCATCGGCGGCCGTCGCCTCTCGCCTTGAGACCGAGAGAAGGCGCACGTGCAGACTCGCAGCTCCGCGCGTACGAGCACGAAACTGGATCGATCGGCCGATCGGGCAATTAGGGGGGGCCCGCGTGACTCGCTGCGCGTCGCCTCTGCCACGAGTGATCGCCGAGGCGGTCCCTCGGCCGCTACGCTTCTGGACTTTTTAATTAACCAAAGGACAGGCGCGACGTGTTCGCTCGAACGTACGGGATCAGTTCGAATTCATTTGAATTCATTTAAACGAATATCTTTTTTTATTTTTGAAGGAAGTTTCTGACGGCGGGCTTTTGTAGCTTTTGGAATTTTTTTTAACGACACCGCCGTGAGATCGTCGCTCGTGCGTGCGCAGTCGATTCGAGCGGTAGGATTTTTCCGGAGTGGAAAAAGTTGTCGTTTAAACCAGCATATCGTTGAAAATCGATTTAAACGAGGCACCGGATACAGAGATAATTTTTCCGAGCCCGACACTTTATGTAATTGCGCCGTTCGATAAATACCTCATAATCATTATGAACGTCCTTATCCGCTTGAAGGAAGTTCAGTGATTTTACCGACTCCGAGGTGCTTATCCAATTATCTCGTAATTACCCCTCTTTTTACAAATTAAGTGATTTCCTATCGATCGAATTACACGTAATCGCACTGGCGACCGACCGCCAATCTTCCCGAAGAAACCCAAGAACGAAAAAAGAAGGGAAAGTTTTCCACGAAAAACTCGTCTCGAGATCGGCGGCTCGACCGAAAAAGGAAGAGGACGTTCGATTTTCCGGCCGAGCGCGCGCGCGCGGAGGAAAAGTGGCGAATCGAGCGGCGTAGGTGTGCGTTTTATTTATAAATGCGCGCGTCGTGCCCGCGTGGGCGCCGGTGCGTGTGCGATCTCGAGCGGCCGAGATCGCGGCACCCGATAGTCCCGTCACGTGCGCGCCTCCGCGGCCTGACGAAAGTCGCCGGGCGCCGCTTTCCCGCGAGCGAGGCCGGCGCTCGGGCGGCGCTGGCTCCCAGTCGATTTCTCGCGGCTTGCATCACGCCCGGATGATGACTTTACGCGAAGTATGTAATTGGCCAATGCTGGTGGTATCCCTTTGTCGAGAGGAAACGAGCTTTTAAAGGCGAGCGCGGTGGGAGTTAACGATCGGAGCGAACGATCCTTCTATTTTTAGCGCGCGCAAAGATTATTTTTTTGCGAATCGGTTTAAAATTAGTTTAATTTTATATAAACATTATTTTTATATAAATAATTTATTGAATAGATCAACAAATAAGAATCAAGTAATATCGGAGATTTAACATAATTTTTGCGTGATTTATTATTGAATAACGCAAAGCACAAAATTTTTAATATTGTACTTAATAGATAAGCTTATGTCTATTTTTAGAAAAGAAAAATGGCTGGTGGTCTATGTGTTATGATTCCTTACGCGTTATATCTATTGATCGAGTTTTTCGCATTTTAACATGTATTCGTGTGTTAGAAATAAGCTGCTCGGGGAAATTATAACGCGGACATGCGTTACAGTTTGCTAAATAGGAAAATATTTTTCTTCCATCAATCTACATTTTTGCCGTTGCGCAGGAGTGATAAACAGATAAAAAGCGCGCTTGATCTGACGTCGGAACGCATAAATTTCCGTAAACAAAAACACGGATGGACGAGTGCAGTGTCAGCTTGTATGCACGAATGTTTCCTTGATACTCGAGGAGAACGCAGTAACACAATGAACTTTTTTTCGTTTGAGCTTACAAAAAACACTGCAAGCCATTAAAAGCCTATTATTCATGAATCTATAAATAGCATAGATCTGTAATTACCTAAATAAAAAAAATTTCCTACGCACAAATTATTAATTGATGAAATGTTGCCAAGAAATTACAGCATATCGAGCCGATTATGCTAATAAGTATATCTAATATTTTCTTTTTTACTAGAGGTTCTACTCCACTTTTTTAACTTCAAAAAGTCATTTAACTAATTTGTATAAATGAATACGAAATCACAGTTTAACCAGGTTTTATCTAATATTCTATTTCCACCACAGACTATTTTTAGACATAGACGAATATTAACATAATCGGCAATTCAATATTCGTCATTTCATTTCTACCACCTGTAAAAAAAACTCAAAATCTCAAATGTATTTTCATTTAAAAAAAACGTCGCTCCGACCTCTAAACCCAGCGCAAAAGCTTCGACCGTTGCTGCTCGAACAAAAAAAAAGCCTCGATCGAATAAATAAAAGTTCCGAATCGTCCGATCTTCCTGGTCGGGCCGCGCGCTGCGGCGACCGGCAACCGGGCGCGCACAGTCACGTGGCGCTCTTCGCGAGCCTTCGACGGCGGCAAGGACACGGGAGCGCGTGCACGCGCACCTTTCTCCGGTGTCACGGGATCCCGGAATCCGCGAGCGATCTGACGACACCGCGAGAGCGCCGGAGAAATCCGAGGCAGCATGTGACTCGCGAGCGGCCCCATTGGCGCCTTTCGCGTCGCTCTCGCTGCACGCTCGCTGCAGAAAAAAAAACACGCAAGATTTACTTTCGTTACGCGCGTTAAATTTCGAGCGGGCGGTTAAAAATTGATGGGGTTGCCTTAAATTTTAGAATCATTCGTTCAATATGAATAATTTGTTGCGGTAAAATTGCTTGATGTACTCGATTCGAAGTTTTGCTTTCATTACGTTGCATTGCATTTATCGTTTTTTACGGCGTCAATTTAAATCACCATTTTTCGGCCTTTACGATGACCGGCAATACCAAGCGAACACGTGGAAAGCGGAAACAATTTTATTTAATCAGAGAGGGAGCAGCCGAGCACGTGGAAAATTAGCGTTTCAAATGAGACGGATGCGCCAGTAGATAAGGGCCGGGTCTGGTCGGACGAATTTGTTTTTCGACTGCTTAGAATGCCGATCTCGACGGCTGTTGATAACGTATCTACATTTATCATACCTTTTCAAATGACTAAATTGCAATTACGTTGCAATTTGTAAAAAATAATTTATTGCTAAAATTTAACCTATCCATGTTTACATATGTACAGAAAACAGATAAAACTATCTTACAAAGACGCTGCTATCGCAAAGTACTTGTCGCACCGAGAAAACTGGTCTATCAACAAAGCTCGCGTCTAACAAACAAAAAAATTGACTTATCTACTCGAACCCTTCCATTTGCTCCAGCGCGTCAGGGGGAAAACCCCCGTCGAATAGGCCGGCAGTCCATCGTTCGCTCGCGCTCCCGGCGGAAAAAAAAATAGCGGCGAAACTCTTGCAAAACACTGCACGACGCGCGCAGATACGTATACATAGATATAAGGCGAGTAGGCTCGGGCGCTCGCTCGCTCCGCTCGTAAAAATACTAACCTACATCACACGAGGCTCGAGCGAGCGCGTGGCCTGCAACGTGACTTCGAGCCGCGGCGGCATAACAATTTTCATCGGGCGACTGTGCGCGCGCGCCAGCTCCGTCCCTCCCGCCCGCGGCCGCTTATGCACTCGCGGTCCGACCGTGCGCTTTTAAGGATGTGTGAGTACCTCTCCCCTATATACTGCACCGCACCGCCTGCAACGCACGGATTCCGGGAAATCGCCGCCGATCGCCGTAAGGAAATGTTGAAATTGTTCTCGGACTTTCCGGTATATTTAGATTTGTAGGTTGACAGGTCGACATTTTTTTTTCAAGGAAGGTATTGATTGATTGGTAGTGTTTTTTTGTTTGTTTGAAAAACGTGCGGCTAATTAATTTTGGTTTCGATTTAAGCGCGGAATTGGTCTTAAGTAATTCTGATTGGTGTTTTGATATTTGCGCTAGTGTACACTGGCTGAAGCGCCGCTTACTCGAGCACCCGACTGCGCTGTTAATTCGATTCATGCATTTCTTACTAATTGAAAGGTTAAAGAAATGTATAGTAGAATAAAAGCTACGGTAAACTTGCAGATATTAGACGGAGAAAATGATTTGACAAAAACTACTCCTACTTGCACAACCAGAAAAATTACTAGACTGCATAGTAAATGAAATGTAATTAATAGTTTTATAATGTGAAAAACTGGAAAACCGCTTTGTTGAGCAAAAACTGAGCTACTCGACGCCTACAATGACTTACTTTCAAGCCGAATAGAATGACTTTTTAAATTTCACTCTTTTGCATTGCCAAAGATTTCACTAAAAATTATAATTGTTCTACAATTTGCAGTAATATTTCTCACATTACGACTTTGTCCCTCACTATTAGAAAGAGTAACAACTTCCTTCATCTGCTTTCGTCCAATTAGGTAAATTGCTATGAAAACAACTAAAGGATTACCAACAGAATCACTCCATTAAACTTGAATTTAACATCGGAACTCCCGCACAAGCCTCGGCTATTCTCAATTACCGCGCTATCAAGAATCGCATCAGCGAAAATAGTAATCGAAGCGCCTGGAAATAGAAGAGCAAAGCGGAAAATTCGCCGCGAGATAAAATGCAGCGTAGGCGCGTAGGCGCGCGCGTGGCGCTCGCTTCGAAGTTCATCGGCGCGTCTGTCGGAAACTCCCATTAAACGCTCGGCTCTCGTGCGCGCGCAAGCACCGGGCTCGGCCGGCGCGATCTGGATCGTTCGTTAATTCATTGTTTACTCGACTCCGGCACACTCGCGACCCTGACGCGCCGCGCCGCGCACTCCGCACGTGCCGCGCGGGGGGCATGCCGATGCGCGCCGCTCTCGATGCGAGTATGCACCTCCTATATATACATGCACGCGCAGGTGAGATTGCGCAAACGCGCTGATGCCTTTTTACGGAGCGAACGACGTTCCTCGATCCCTTTTTTTTATACACAGTCGGTATAAGTGTAACAAGGCGATGGTAAAAATGATTTGTTCGTTATTTGCGACGCTTAATTGAGCTGTACAGATCGGGTATCGGGGATCGTTATTTAATTTGCGAGAGATACACCGGGAATTTTTTAATTATCGCTTAATTAACTGAAATTGTTGTACACGTTTTATGAAATATCTCGCTTAATTAATCGATCGATAAATTTCTCGATCGAGATATACCGCTCGCCGAAGTTCAAACACGTGTCTGGAATCATCGTTGAGTAATTTTACCCCCTTTCCTTTCGTCCTCATCATTAAGCGATACTCCAATAATTCATCGTTTTAATAACCATTTAAAAATACCGGACAAGCCCCCGCGGATGTCGGCACGTGATTCGACCCGGAAAAGCGCGCGCGCGGGAATTTCCCGCGTCGAATGTTTTCACCGCGGCTTCAACAAGTGCCTATCGCGGCGCGCGCGTATGTAGGCTCTCGAGATGAGGCCCCCGTCCGGAGACGCGTCGCGAATATAGCCGGCGAGGAATTCGCGCCCGAGAATAATTGGCCGGGCAACGAGAATAGACGGGCGGCGCGCCGGCGACCCAAATTCGCGCGGGCCTCGCTTTTTTTAGGATGCCGGTCAGGAGGTAAACGGCTCGCGCGCTCTGCCGGAAGTCCGCGTGGGCGGGGCGCCCGGTGAACGTACGTCGCGGATTTCTGCGAAGTGCGAAAGTTATATCGGACGCGCGGGATATTTCTGGGGTGCTTTACATTCGCTCGGGGTATACGCGGGAAAGGAGACGCAGATTTTTACAAGCGATCGCTAGGGAATGCGAGAGTTCGTTTTAGATCGAATTATGCAGGACTATTAGCTATTTTAAAAGAAAGTTAATCTATTTCTATTATTTCCTATTCTATTTTTATTATATTCACTGTATAAATTCAAGAAGATTGAAATATAAGATTGTGTCAGATTCTTTTAAAAATTATAACCAAAATTGCATTCAATATTTTAACTATTTTTAAATTCGTTGTACGGTACGTTAGTGAATCAATTAATTCTACAAAGTACACATTTCAAAATTTTCTAGCCTGACCCCTTTCACAACCTGTCAGCCAGTACGACACTATACCGCGAACAAATTTAACCCGCCGTCTAAGACATTTCGACAAAAAGAAAGACAGCGTTCCGAGTGAACAGCTAAAAATCCACTTTCGAGCTAAATAGATGCGGCGAACTGGGTCGCATAGGCGTGCAAGCCTTGCGCCAAATCCCCGGCGGAAGCTCCGCGTTCGAAAACTTTCCGCGCCGCGGCCGCTGACGGGCCTTTATCGTCGCCGGCCGAAAAATGGAGCGCACACGTGAGCCTGCCTAGTAATCGCCGCCCGCGCCGCCGGCGTCGACGCGGGGAGCTTAAGGAGGCCATACTCTATGTTTACGCTAGGATGTACGCCTCCAAGTGGAAAGAGCCCGAGTGCGTCGCACCGGCTTATCGAGGGGGGACGATAAGTTATAACGTTTAGCGTCTACTGATGAGTTAGGTGTACACCGCGATGAGTATTCATAGCGATGCCGTATATTTGGGATCCAGATTCGGGAAGAATCTTGGCTTCAGGAAGATCTTCTTGGAGAGTCGGTTAGTGAGTGTAAGATTTCAGAATGTAGAGTAAATTGTTAAGCAAATTACAGACTACATTCTTTATAAGTAGGATCAGCATAGACTTAGGCTATGAGAAAAATGCCTACACTACACGTGTATTTTATTATTGACTAAAGATCAATAAGTGACTTGCTTGGTAAAAATTATCCCAAAAATTATATAACATTCTTATTATAGAAACATGAATTTACGAAAATCAATTAAAATTCAATCGATGTATGCAATTATGGCATACGAGTATGTAAGAAGCAAAAAATATTACACGCTATTTTTTCCTACCATAAAAATAGATGTAACTTCTAAAAGGCAAAATAGCAATGCCGACTTTACAAACCACGTTCTTTATTCTTTTTGCAGCATAATAAATTACCTCCACATCAATTCTATTGACTAATTCAACTGCCACGATATTTTCCCATTCCAGAAACCCACGTGATTCACATGGCCTCAAGAACGATAAATCAAGGTAATTTATTTACTCACGTGACGACGAGGATGTCATACCCACGGCGAGCAACACCGACGAAAAAAAACTCACCTGCAACACAAAGAGTAGCGAAAAAAATTACAAAACAACTAACGTCACGCGGCGATAACAATGAACTACCCCCTCTGAAATGCGAACCTCGCTCGCACCTCTCGTCGAATAACTCGCGCTTCCAATCGGAGGCCCAATGCGTAACGCTCGCGAGCCGAGGAAAAGCGAAGCAGGCAGCCGCCGTGGGAGGGAAATTAAAATTCCTTCGGTAAACAAGCCGCTGGGAAAAAAAAGGCGCCGAGTCAGCGCTCCCGCGCGAGGCACTCGATTCCGAAGGACCGCTGGCACGCGAGAATCGCTTTCTCGCGGGGGCCCATTTCGACGCGGTCTTTTTTTTCCCCCCTCGCGCCTACTGTCGCACCTCGGGACGAGCACGTAGCCGGCCAATCCGTCGAATTGATTGACAGTAACTCCGGCGCCTTTTTTATCCTCGCTTTTGCCCAATGCGGCGTTAGATCGAACTGCCGGTGTGAGTGTGCATAGTTTTCAGCTTGCGCAGTCGGAGGCAACGTTTCGCGAGTTGACTTAGGTCCGTAACCTTGCGAAACTATGTTTTTTTTTTCGACGCTTTGAATTAAGAGGAGAAAAAGAATCTCCTTAATTCAAAGAGTCGTTCGAATTGTAATCATTTGTTTTTTTATCGTTGAAAATGCGTGCGAGATTAGAAATGCCGTGGGAGGCGTTACTCGAGGCATTTCGACGGTAAACAAGAAATAAGGGACAGATCCGTTATCTCGGGAGATCTCGAATGCACTAAACAACAGCGGAAAGTTTTCGAGTGCTGTCACCGCTGAAAAGAATCTTCCTCCAGTCGACCGCGCGGCGTTCGTTTCGCAAAGACTTTTCGACCGAGATTCCTCCGCATTTTTACGTTTTTTCGAAATATAATGATTACACTTCGTATAAGAGGCAGTCTCAATTGGCACGCGATTTAAATTAATTTTTTACAGCGAGGCACGGAATAATGAGAGCGGAACGCACGTGGATACGAAAATGGTAATAAAATATTTAAAGATGCTTATGATAATTCTATTAATAGCGGTATATCCGTTCTCGACAATGGCAGTTGCAAGCTAGTTTACAAGTGATTCATGCAGTAATATAATGTGAAATTTATCGGCAGTAAAATCTCGCTATTATGGTTACATTGTGCAAAGGCAAGCGTAATTAATGTCGCGTAAAAGCGATTGCACGCAAACATTTCTAGATTACGAAAAAAAATTTCCATTTAGATAAAAATTAATCCTCCTACATTGAAATTAAACGGTTTATCGCGGAACGGTAAAAGTCAGCAAGTTTAGCTTTGATAAAAAACAAGAATTAAATTCAGGGTCTCCCAAAAATTTCTTATTCTTGTTCGTTACCCATCATAGAAGATTTTTTTATCGAGAATATATGAATGAATTATAAATAAAAATGCATATATGTTTGTTTCCAAGCGGAAGTCTAAATTTAGATTTAGATTTATAGAATTTCAAGGAATTTATTTATAAACGAATAATAAATAATTAGTAAATTTCTTAAGTATTTTTAGTCTAGGTAGTAGAGACCACTGTCAGCATACTTTGATTTTATTTGTTAGAAAAATAATCCTATATATGGAAGATATACGAAATAATCTGGTAATGCGATGGAATAAAAAATCACTTTATTCCTATATAAAATAAAATAGCTCCACATCAGAAAATCTTAACCCACTCTAAGCTCTACTAGCTCAGATTATTACTCGAACCGAGTGATTTTTCACTCTTTTACATTTCCAGACCAAAATTTGACATGCAATCGAATCGATACGTTTGAGCAAATTCAATTCATATTACCAGCGAGCCTTGAAAGTTAAAGCTACTTGAAAAACTACCAGTAAAAAAGCTAAACCCGTTACACGTACTCCAAAAATAAACGAAATCGCAGTTTTCCAATACACCTCGCTTTGCGTCAGAACCACGAGCGTGGACTCGGCGCGAATGGGGTAAGCGAAGTTGTGCAAAAAAAAAAAAAAAAAAATAGAAAGAAGGAGGCTGGAGGCGCGCGGCCGGTTGCAAAATCTCGGTCTCCGCGGCGCGGAGACGACGACTAATAGCGACGACGGCGGGCCCAAGGCCAGCGCGATTGCGAGGGTCGAGTTTCGCGCGAGCGCGGGGCGCTCTTAATTTGCGCCGGGCGCATTCCACCGGCCGGCCACCTATAGCCCCCCGTCGGTGCCCCTTGTTTTCTGGAGTGCGCTTGTGGCGAAACCCACGGCATTTCTCGCATTTCTTCTCTCATTCTGTTTTTTTATTTACACGAACGCCGCGCGAACTTTCAAGCCGCGGGAGCTAAATGCGACGGCGATGATTGTGCTACGTAGATTTTTAATTAAACTGCGGGGATGTAGTAAATAAGGAAAAAAATTATACCGATAAATTGCGATATGCTTCTTTATCTTCGTAAAGTATTTAATGAATGCACGGATTTTCTTTTAAAACTTTTATTAATCGACTTATTAGATTAAGCGCGGAATGAATATTGAATTTCATCGATACCCGTTCAATGGGAAATGTTGAAATGAGAAAATTTATTGTGACGCTTGAGTTGTAAAATATGTGAATTGTGCGCTAATCAATGAAATACTTAATGCCTATCTAATATTAATGAAAAAAATGTTTACTTTGAAACAATGAAGAGCGACGGAGGAGATCGAGCAGAGTGATTTCAGTTAACGCTGAAGTATCAATCACTAATGGCGTAATTGTTGAGTCGAGATCATAATTGATTGAGTGGACGATTTACCGACAACGTTAAAAACAAAACACACTTTCCTAGGTCACTTATAAAGCTATACGCGCGCATTAAGCGTGTTGAACGTGCGCGAAATAAATCAAGCGTTGTATTGCGCTATTCAACGAAATAAACTGATAACCGATAACATTCACTTCTTGAACTGTCTTACCAATCTAATAACTTTATCCGTATACTTATTTATTAATTTAATATGATAAATTTTATATATACTTAATTTATTCACATAAGGTTGAATTAGCTATATAATTAGTTTCTAAAGTGAATTTTCATCTAGTATTCCTTCTTTTGCACTTTAATGTTATTAATATTCTTATTAAAATAAAAAATTGAAATGAAGAAGTGGACTGTACAGCCAGTAAGTTTCTAAACTTGGAGTTGAATAAGTCGTAGACTCTATTAGGAGAATTTTGTACCAAAATATTGTGATTTATGCAATCATCCATTATTCAACGCGGAAAAATTATTTTTAAGATAGCAAATGTCACGCATCTGTCACATTAACACGTAATAAATTAAATTAACACAATCGACTCGATTAAAAGAGAAGTGACCTCCAAAACAAAGATAAGACACTGCGCTACCAGTATCTCGTAATCGTTTCCAGAAACATCGTCCTTTCGACATTCCCGGAGAAGCTGACTTCTTCATTAACGCACAGCGCGGCATCCCAACCAAACAACATTTTCTCGATCTCGCCTAAAGTCTCCTCCGCAAACTTAGCCCCGAAATTACGCGTGAACCTCAAAAACGAAAAAAGAATCCGCCGAGTCACCGGTAAAATCAGGCCGACCTCCCGTGCGCGGATCTTTCATCGCGCAGTCCGTCCGCGCGCGCCATCGAAAGGAAAAAAAAGACGCGAGCCTTTTCGCAATCGCCGCGAACTAGCGAAAAAAAAGAGAGAGAAGAATCGCCCTTGGGCTCGCACGTAGTCGCGCGACTCGAAACCGCGAGGACAATCGCCCCCGGGTACGCTCGCACCGGCTAAATATAGACGAGGCGCTTTCAATGTCGCGGACTCCGGTATCGCCCCCTTTTTTTTCGTCTCGCAAACCTATACACGCAGAGCTAGTCCTGGGCTTTTTCCCGATTTCTAACTGGATTCGAGAATGATGGACGAGCTTGCGATATAGCCGGACGATTTTTTTAAGGATCTCCGCGTCTCCATTAGTTCAGTCGCTTATTTTGTCTCGAAGTGGTTGTAAAATATTGCGAGGAAAGTGGGTCATATTTCACGTAAGGACGGGAGAGACTCTCTGTCATCTTTTGCACACATACGCGCCGGACGCTTATATACCGGGAACGAAAAAAAAACTTGGTAAAAATGTTTCTTTTGTGCGATACAAAAGCTGTGTACGCTCTGTTTCGCTCCTGAGCAAATATAAAAATAAAACTTTGCTCGAGAAAGCAAAAAGAAATTACGTACTTCTTGAAGACTCGATTTATTCTCGTTCCTTTTTTTTCTTTTTGACGTCTCGGCGTGAAGAGGGAAAATAATAAATGGCTTATTTAATGCATTATTAAAAATATTGAAAAAAACGGTCGATAATATTAGTAATTAAAAATCACGATAGTCACAACATCTTTAATTATAGTAAGAAAGTAGATAAGTTATACCGACTCGGGCAGTTTTCTCCAGAATGGAGTGATTACTAAATTACAGACAAGTATCTAATTATTTGCAAACATCGTACGATAGAAGCAAATAAGAAGCCGTCACCCTAGCTCGACAAATCTTAAAAACATTTCCAAGAACGCGATGTTTGATGCTCTTCTAAATAAACGCTAGAAAAAAAACACCCAGTACCGACTACCAATAAATTAGATAAAAATCGAAATGATCGCCAGACGCTACAAAATCACGTGGTACTTATCAGATCTTCTCTGTCAAGCGATATAGTTAAACGCTGACTAAACGATCTCGAAAAATTCATTTTTCAACAACGAATTAATTCAGGTAAAAGCGCATAAGACATCTAATGGACAGGGCTTAATAAAGATAATCAAGATTCTTTCTTACTGTCATCAGGATCAATTTTCCGAATCTAATGTAAAGACTTTTTCAAGTTTCACATTATCCGTCGCAGTTCACATTACGAGTCTATGACTAGGCTAGGATATTAGGACCTTTAGATAAATCAAATGGACAAACCATAAGTACAACATAGTCCACGAACAAATCCCAAGAGTACAGATAAAAGTCAATCGATACATCAGCCGACGTCAAGAGTAGCCGAGCTGACCAGACGTCGCGTGAATAAATCGAACGCGCCGATGAGCCGTCGCGGGGCTGGGAGGGAGGACGTCGCGACCGAGGAAAAAAGAAGGGGGATGGCGGCCAGTTCGGCGAGTTTGCGCGGCCGGAGATGTGCCGTTCCTTTCCATGACGCACGTGACGTGCCCGCAGCCGCGCGCGATTTGCGTCACGCGCGTCGCTTCGGCTAATGACTTGTGGCTGCGCTCACACGACGGAGCTAGATTCCTGACCAGCACCGCCTTTACGTATTCTTGGGAGGCGAGTCACTCAAAATTAATGACGATTTCGAGTTGCACCGAAATGCGGAGCTTTGTGGGTCAACGGCGCAGAAGAGCAGTTATTAGTGTCTTACCGGAGCCGGACCTTATCTACTTAAGATATTATCGCAGTGTTTCTTTCTATTTCAGTTTTGGCTTGGAGCAATTTTCGCGTAAGGAAAATGAAAATTCTAATTTATCATCGATAATCCGTAATAACGTACACATTTAAAAGGAAAATATATATTTTTTTTTTAAAACTAAGGAAAAAGATGTGCAAAAAAAGATTGTAAATTCCCATGGAGTGGTTATGCTCTATATCTGCTCAAAATAAATCATCCTTTGGGTAACCGTGAAAAATCACGGCAAAGCCACGATATTATTTTTATTACGCGCTAAACAGCTCATTGCACTTCAAGGTTTCAGGCGTCTACTCCGCTCGTGTGTGTATAACGCTCATTCATTACTCGCTTGACCTTGCGGCAAGTCCATGCACCTCGCGCTCGCTGATCTTCGTCACGAGCGCGGTTATTCTTTCCGGCCGATTGTTTATGTGAATATTTACGCGTTCTCGGAATTCCCGCGGACAATCCGCGCGGTGTCGTGATTGCTCTTCACGGATGATCGGAGTCACCGATTTCTACGAACCGCAGGCATCCCGGCGGCGAAAGCGAGGACGAATCGATTGTATGAGTCAATTTTTTTTGAAAATTAAATCTTTTTAGAAAAATACACCGCTTTCTATCCATATCTTCATGCACATGAAGCGCAAGATTCTCGCACTTTGAATACATAAGGAGCATTAAAAAAAATCCGAAGAAAATCCCAAGTTACCTTTTTACCACTGGGAGGGCCATTTAAATTTTCCAAAACATACAGCATTCGCAAAATCACTGGCAAATGTCCTGAACACTCGTTACTCGAGTGGAAATACTTTCGTCACTTTTCGTCGATGCCCTATTGTGAAGGAAGCTTGAGGCGAAAGCGAGACGGCCGCGGGAGTGGGAACGAGATGCGACGAGCGATCGATCGAGCGGAAAATCTTTTAATCGGCCGTTGCACGAGGCGTCGCGCGCAGTATCCTATGGCAACGAACGCGGATTTCTTAGTATCTCCGACTCTTTGGCTTCCCTCGTTAGTCGATTGTCTCAGTTTCTTTGCCGTCTAGACCGGACTGCCGCGAGCAAAAAAATCGATGCCTCGTTTCAAAGGCCGCGGCTACCAGATAGACCCTGCAATGTTTCTAAATTGTCGCGCTATCCTTGTGGAAAACTTTTTCTATCTGCGTAAAATTAATGCAAAATAAAAAAAATTGAAAGAAGATCTAAATGAATTCTAAAATCTTAATTAGTAATATCTGTTTCAAAGATCTCGACGATAACGTTAGTTTTTAAAGAAGCTACGCAACTTATTTATCTGCTTTAAAAATTGAATTTTAACCAGTACTAAGTGAAAATATATACGATTCAAATTGAAGCATTGATTTTTCGAATAAAATGCATCTGAAATTTCACGAAGTTAACATGTCACGTAAGACATAAATACGATTTGAAGATACCCATCTCTGAGTATATTGTCAAGAGGATAAGAATAACAAAAACGAGGCGCTCTTCAATCCTTAAACGCTTAGAGACACACGCAAAGTAGGTTAATGCAAAATACGTCTCAGCAATTAGTGAGAAACCAAAGCGGAAACGACGCAACCCGTTTGTCAGTTAGCAAACACATTATAGCAAAAAAAAATCGCGTAAAATTACAAAATCTAACGAAACACCAGCCAAAAATGGTAGAACAACATCCGCCTCATCGCCGAAGGTTTGCGAAAGTTCTGCGTCACCGACGAACCGATCGGCCAGAATCGTAGATAAAAATAAGTAAAAAAGAAACTCGATTTCTTCCCCCGCCGAATCGATGACATAAAACTCGTCGAATTTACGTGCAAATCGGGCAAATAAAGCGTACGCGGAACGGGCCGATAAATATTTACGCAGCGTCGACGTGGAGCGCGACGGTTGTGAGTCTGCTTTTTTTTTGGGTATCTGATAAAAATAACCGCCACGGAGCAAGTGTAGGTGTATCCAGTGAAGGAAAACCACGTGCATCTCTCGATAAGGATTTCGCATTTTATCGCTCGGTAATTATTATTTTATCTCTCGCTACACAATTGGAAAGGTCACGTGTGCGTATCGCTGATCAAACAAACGTACTAAGTCGATACACTTTCTTGAGACAACAATCATCGTTATTCGTGGTACAGTTTCATTCTACGGATTAAATTAAATGAAAGTTAATGAGAATTGATGATCGGGCTGTTTCGTAAAGAATTTTGAAGAAAATGGAATTTTTTGGGAAACATTTTTTTATTTTACTTGTTAGCTTAATTATATGCTTCACTCTGGCGTGAAACCGGATTCTAAATATAAAGTGGAATAATACAATAGATTCATGCAAATCGTATACTTATTTTACTCATGATTTCTCAATTATAAATATAATATGTATTAATATAAATAAAAAACAGCAAGTTGAATAACAAATAATCGTTTTGCATAAATGACTAGGAGAAAGTCAGGTAGTATTGGACAGTAGGTAGTTTGAGACGACGCTGGTTCTAGCTTGTTTACAACATCACACTAATCATGGAAACTCGTAGTTAAGTCTTTTCAGAAAGTGTATAAGCACTTTCGTTGAGCTACACCTACGTAAGTACGGGAAGGAAAAATTTTCAGTTGTTTTAATTTTTTTAAGTGCCCTTGCTCAAGTTTCAGATTACGATCTCATTACACCACCAGCACAAATAAATTTTTATTTAGATTTTCACATCGGAACAATTCGAATTATTCTAATCATTTATTAAATCATTTTACATCGTATCAATCAAACTCCGAAGGAAAAAAACAAACCGATGTCAGGGAGAAAAAGAAAAAATTAGATTCCATATCGTCCTCCTCACTGTACCTCGGCGATAAGCACTTAATCAACGGTACATTCACCCCAGGAAAACTATCCGATCGAAGAAAGATTCCAGAAAGTCCCCGTTCAATCGTACAACTTCATCGACTTCGCTAAAACCAGCAGCAAAATCCTTCCTCGCGCCCCAATATCGATCGAAACTCTTCGACACTATCGCCACCCGGGTCCCCCCTCAGTACCATCGCCCCCGCGTCGCGCCGCCGTTTATTTTCGCGGGTGATCGAGGCGCAAACACTCGAAATAGAAAGCGTCACGCGCGCGCCTCGGCCGCGTCCCGATCGAATCGATCGCCCGCGGTGTCATTGGCCCCGCGCACTTGTGCGTAGAAAACGCGCCGGGGAGGGGACGATGCGAGATAAGCGGTGGGCCGAAAGTCTGAATCCGATTTCACCCGGGGAGAGCTTTCCGCCGGTGACTTTTCGCGACGGGACGCCCGCGTGCTCGCCTCCTCTCGCTCGCGATGTTTTATTTATGGGCGGGTGGACGGGAGCCCGGCGGTTTGCGCAACAGGGACCGCTCAAAGTCACCGAGGAATTCGATTAGCGCGCACCAAGTTTATATTATTTTGCGAGTCCCGGGGAAGATATTTCGGGAGACGAATGGCACTAAGAATATTTGTTTCTTGATTTATGCGTGCGCTTATGCTGAACTACTTTTGGGTATGGAGGAAGCAGTTTCCTGTTACTCGTAAAAATCAACGATTCATTTCAATTACTCGCGTCATTACTTCATTTCGACGCACTAAAAAATAATTTGAAAAAAGGGCGTAAATTAGGTACTTTATATACTAAGAATAGACACAAAATACAATGTTTTTACGCACGGAATTTAAAAAAAAGGAATTTCTTGTCAATCCAGCTCGATTTAGATTGCGTGTAGCACTTCAAAGTGATTGCGAACCTAATTAATCAAAACGAAATCCGTCAACTAATTTCATATCACTAATTTAGAAGAGATTAAATTGAATTCGTTGATAAGTACTTCACACTTTTACGTTACGCAAGCGACGATAAATTACTAAAGTACCAAGTTCACCCGCATCGCGAATCTAATTATCGCCCGATGGCAATCAATCAATTAGCTCCAACATCAAAGATTTCATTACCGCGGCGCACCGCGAGATCAATAATGGAGAAAGTTGCATCAACCGCAGCGACCGCTAACCAAATAAACCGCTCGTCGCGTGCACAGATGCAGGTACAACGAAAACGAGGAGAGAGGACGCATTTGAAAATATAGCGCGCGCGCAGTGGAAGAATACTCGCGCGATGAACTTCCCCCCGGCGGCCTTCGAGCAAGCGGCCAGGTGGCGTCGAACTCGCGCGAGCTGTACAAAAATGAAGAGGGGAGCAAACAGCGTTATCGCCGCGGCGCCTAGGCTTCGCGCGAGCACCTGATTTCATGCTCGATTAAGAGAAACAGCGAGATTTCGCGATCGAGTGCTCGCGGTAGGTACGATTCCGCTCAGTTTATTGGGGATTTATTTTTAGACCGGCTGTTTGAATTAGATTCTCTCTCTTTTTTTGTCGGAGTTCGAGGTGAAATTGTGTAGCCGTGAATTTTTCGTGAGATTACGGTGAGAATTTTTGGTCGAGTTGAAAAGGATTGCGAGAGCGAAATCGGAAGGTAATGGCACTCCTCCATGGTAAAAATTAATCTTTACGCGGCAAGTGAGTCACCTACTTGCGTTAGTCACGTTTTCGAAGGAGTCAAAGAACTAGTGACGCAGTTGAAAGAAATTCGTTTAAAAAAATACAAAACATTCTATTATTAAGAATTTCACGCGTGCAAATAGATCGCCGCAGCTAATTTACCGCTCATATTTTCTAAATATAAAGTCCTAAATCAAATCGAGCCTCATGTTTTTTTTTTATTATTCCGATAAATAAAAGAAACGATTAAAGCAGATTAAAATATCGCGGGCCACGAGGAAAAACGTTTAAATCAAACGACGCTAACGAAATTCACGGGCAAAAAAAGCAGGAGGCGTGCTTTTAAAATGTATGTGGGAAAGCAATCCGGCCGATCGGAGTCCTCAAACACGTTTTAAACGGCCGGGTAAAATTCCAGCGTCGCCTATAGGGGAAGGGGCCGACGCGCCGGAGGAGCAGCAGCTACGAGGTCTCGTGATCTAGGCGCTCGCTTGCAATTTAATTGCCGGCCAAGGCCCGGCGACCGAGTGAAAACGGCCTCGAACCTTCTCTCTCCCTCTATCTTATCATCTTTTCGGCGACCCTGACTGCTTCCTTTCTTCTTTTTTTTTCGCCGCCGCGCCGTTTGTTTTCGTGCGCTATTTGTCCGTTGTGCTAATTCGCCAGCGTCGCCGCTCGCGCAATCTTACGTTCAACCGGATTTCGCAGCTGCTGAGATAAAACAAAAAGACAGGATTGTTTTGTGACTTTGCGATAACAATTTGCGCTTAGGAGTTACTCTGATTTTTTATCGATATTTCAACCGGTAAAATTCGATAAGCACAGACGTTTTATACAGTGCGCGAAAAAAAGTTACATTAAAAATTACTATAGGGTTGAATAAATCGAGAAGAAACTCGAAAAATCGCGAAAATGAGTACAGTGCCTAGTAAATTTTAAAATATGTATATTCTATTTTATTAGATTTCTAGTTCGCACTATGTGATTTTTAACGCAACACACTGCATGTGCGCTCAGAAAAGAGTCTTCTATTACGGCAGGAATATTTTAAAAGTTAAACTCTGCCACATCGAATTAGAAAACAATTTTTTACTCGTTAAAATCTATTGTAACAGCGCGACAAGATAACAGGCGCTTTATCAATTTCACGTTTGTAGCCTCTACATAATAACTTGACCTTTTGTAAATTCGTGTTTACACGAATTTATAGTTAGATAAAAGCGACGCCAATCATTTACTCTTTTCTCTTTCTTCATCGAAAGAAGAGATAGGAGTACAACGGAGCGCGTATCTTCACGTAAAATCGTCGAGGCATTCTCGGGATTTCGTTGTATATATACCGGTGCCGAAATCAAGCGCGAGCACCTGAGTACTCACGATAAAGCCGCGGCGTTTAGTAGTTTTCCGCACATCAACCGAGTTTTTTTCCAACTGCCTTCGCCCGTATAGCGTTTCGCTCATTTTTTTTTCGCAAGCGCCTACTGGCTTCTCGCAATTTTTACCGAAATTTCCTCATGCCCCGGTGCCTTCGTGCTGCGCTCCGTTTTTTTCCTCGAATTCGACACACTTATTTATTTATGATTCAAGAAAATAGAAAAGGCGAGCGCCGCGGGTTTTTATAAGGAAGAACAGAGTAATTAACAAAAGAAGTAGGATGGGCGCATTATATACTAATCACAATTGTTTCCTCGTCAAAAATTGTTCTAGGATAAAGTTTACAAACATAACCCGAAATATTGTACTCAAAATAAGAAATTAAAGAACTCAATGGACAATCTATAAAAAATATCGACAAAAACAAGTTCTTTATCATTTCATTTGAACATTGCCAAATTTACACATAACTCAATATTTCGACAAAGTTTCATTGCAAGCGTTTGCTAGACCTTTGGCTAAACACGATGAACTCACCTGTAAACTTTATCCCAACTTAGTTTTCTATCACGCGAGCCTGCACATCTCCAGCTCCGCTCAACCAGCGGCTGCATTCCCAACCTCAGGCGCCGGTGAAATTCGAACCCGCTGACAGATTAATCACCGTCGAAACTCGACGGCTCGCGTCTTAATTAAACACCTCGATCTTAAAACAATCTCGCAACCTCTAACTCTCCAAAAATAAATCCGCGCGCCTCCCATAAAAAAAAACTCCGCGCGCTCTATCGAAGGTCTACCTTCTCCCCTTGCACTGTAACCGAGCAAGCAAGCGAGAGGCATCGATCGCCACGGCAATTTCGACGCCTCGATTCCGCTCACGTAATCGGCCGAGAGCCCGTTTGATCGAGCGCCGTGGGTAAGCGCGCACGTGGGATACGGAGAGAGGAAACTCGGCGCGACGATTTCCGCGTGTGAAAGCCGGGCGGACGCGTCGCGCGAGAGCCTTCCCAGAACGGCGTATCGCGCGATGCAAGTCACGCGGCATGGGAGATCGGCTCTCTCGGCTCCGTAGCGCGCTTTTATCCGCCGGAGATCTGCGTGCTCGCCCGCAGAGAGGAAAGCCGTCGTTAGGGACGCGGACGCGCCGCGGCTTTTTATCCTCGACCTTTTGCTGCCTTGTACGCTGTCTTTGTGCTTTTCATTTTTTTTATTTATGTGCAGGTATAAATGATTCTTTTCAAGTAATCTTTTAGAAATTCTAATTAATGTACAGTTTGGAACAGAGGGTGTATTACTATGTAGAACTAAAACTATTAAAAACTAAAAGAAATCAAATGGATGTCTTGCCGTACTCGCCTGTTTCTACTGATTTTATTTACCTAACTATTGCAGCCGTTTCTTTCATTTCAACCATTCTATTTTAATTTGTTCAAATTTGAACCTGAGGATGCACTTAAATGTATTTTTTCAATAACTATTCAGAACTAAAAGAAATCAAATGGATGTCTTGCCGTACTCGTCTGTTTCTACTAATTTTATTTACCTAACTACTGCAGCCGTTTCTTTCATTTCAACCATTCTATTTTAATTTGTTCATTTTACAATCACGTTTTTCATAATATAAAAGAGGGAAACAGTCGAAAGTCACTCTAAATTTCCAGTGAAAAATGGTATTATTTCAGAAAAATATGGACAATGAAAATTCCCCGTTTCACGTTATGAGGGTTATTCATCTTATTCTACTTAAATCTTAAATATTCCAGACAAAAACTGAAGATGAAAAAAGACTGGAGTAACGGTAAGAGTAAAAAGGTGGAAATAAATTGTGGACTCACCTCTCGTATTTGACTTGCATAGAGCTGTCCTCCCAGTAGTTCTGCGTCTCCATCATTTTGCCGCATAGAATAGTCCTGTTGCGCAACAAGCCGGCACGCTGCTTCCCTTCCTATGCTCTCGACTCTTATCACCGACGTCTCTCACAATCGTCACAAAAGGGAATCGCTCCCTTCCACCTGTTTCTCTCTACTCTGTTTCTCTTTTTCCTTATCTCCACGAACACTGATTTTCTTTTTTTTTTATGTCACAAGGTGAAACTGTTTAAAACTCACTCACTAATTTCTCGCGAGACAGACGAGTTTCGCGACACTGGCGTAGCTGGTGGCGATTCTATCTCTCCTTCGTTTTCCCTCTGAAAAATGAAGCGTAAAAGAAAGAAATTATGGGTAAGTGACGAGAGAGGCGAGTCGGATGAATAATTTATGGGCAGATGTAACGGAGGCGCCAGATAAACGAGGTGAATTTCACGTTTTCTATTTTTAGCGCTAAGAAATCGACGATCCGCGTACGAAAGTTATTCGGCCACTGCGCCGGGGAAGAGCAGCTTGACTCGCGCGATTTTTCGTGTCCTAGTTCATTCGGGTTTCGCAATTCCTTTCATCGACCAAATGTGCTGACTGTGCGTTGACGATAAATCGGTCGATCTTACCTGTTGATATTATAAATTACGTACTTACACTTATAGCGACAAAACGAAGAAAAACGGTGTATTTAAAATCGTCGACCAAATACTTTGCTTAAAATTCAGCTAGCTACCTTACCGAACGACTGCACTAAATGTCGTACCTATCGTCGTGGACATATAAATTTCGAAAACTGAAATACAGCTCTCGTAATATGAGAAAACGAGTAAGAGTGGACAAATCGAGCTTTCAATGACTTTTTTTTTAAATCCTTAAGATTTTTCATTAGAATGGATCAATGAGCTTTCAGATTTAGACGAAAATAATTACTGGACGCGCAAAATTGTACGCTTTCACGGTTCGCTTAAATCGATCAATAAGCTCGGCGATTTAAATCGAAAATTATGCAATGCTCAGATTGCGAATAATCCCCCGGGTATCGCGAGGATCTAAATGCGGCACGGGTGCTGCATCCCATTGCGGCAGACGCGTGCAAATTTAAATTAATCCTTTTAAAACTTTTTACATAACCGCACAAGCTCCGGCGATATCTGAATCTTACGCTCACCCTGGGTGTAATCACATAATTCAATTGTGCCTAGCGAGAGAAAATTTTTCTAACAAATAAAATTACGTAATCTCAATTGTAAAGTCAATATAAGAAGCATCGGTCACTTCCCAGTTCACCGTCAACCTCTCCACCCACCTTACTTGCTCCAAAATATCGAATACAAATTTTTCTCTCTCACACTCTTAAAAAAAGAAGACCCACACCTCCAAATTCACCTGCACTCCTGAATAAAAAAATTGCTCGCACCTTACCCCAGAAAAATTCACAGGTGTCAGCAGCAGCAGGACGCGCCTGGTGTCCTGGGTCGATCAGGAGCCCACTGGAACTGTAAGTACCGGTGCGCGAGTTCAGCGAGTTTCACAAAAAAAAAAAAAAAATTAAACCAGGCAGCGCAGCAATAAAAAAAGGGGGCACAAGGTGTAAAAGTATACCGGCACACGGGCGTGGACGGCGAGAGGCGCGCTTAGGTTAGATTGCTCGTCGGCGACTCACTGACACGTCGGGCGGCGGCACGGGGGGAGCGGAGTCCACAAGTAGGAGGCGCGCGACGAGCCGGCGACGACGCGTCACACGCACGAGCGCCGTTCTCTCTCTCTTTCGCTCTCTCTCTCTCTCTCTCTCTCTCTCTCTCTCTCTCTCTCTCTCTTTCGCTCTCTCTTGCTCTTTCCTCTCCATCAGCATCGAGACTCTCGCGCAAGCCCCCGTCTCGCTCTCGCTCTTATCGGCCGCGGCACCGATTAGCACCCGTGGCACTCTTGACTTTTATTTTCGGACTCTCCTGCGCACTATTATTGTTTGTTTACCTTAATTGCCGAGCACCCAGCTTTTCTATAACTGCGCTGCGCGTTGGAGCCGAATGGAGAACGTTTTAGCGCGCGGTCCGATGTGTTCCTCTTTTTTGCGATGGTTAAGCGATTTTTTTTGTTAGATAAGCAATGCTAATCGAAGATAATGCTGGCTGAAGCATCTATTAGTTTGCAAAAGAATTGTTACGAGTAGTTTGAAAAGAATTGAGTTACTTTATTATAATTCAATATTAATAAAAATATTTTTTTAATGTTTGTTTATCGACAAGGACGAAACAGCTAATAACGAAATACTTAGATTTGTTGATTTTAATCAATCATCTTTCGGTATGTTATTAAGATTTATCTTGAAAATAAGAAACAATATGTAATTACTTGTTTATGTTTTATTTTTTTTATTATAGTTAAATAGAACTCAAAATAGATTCACAAAAAAACAAATATTGAAATGTTCAAAAGTTTCAAAAGATGCCTCTCAAATTACTATAAAAACAAGTGGATACCTTTTTTACATTACATAAAGCTAAAAGACTAATTGGGTTCCAACGCAGATCTGTTAATTGTCATTTTACTTGCAATGCGATTTAAAGAAGTTAAATTTTACAACACGCAAAAAAATTAAAATTGTGAATCTCCCAAACAGAAACGTTACCTTGTACAAAAAAGGTCAATCCTAAATGGCCTCGTTCGACAACAAACGGTAAATCGTGAACTTGCAATTCGTCACAAACTATACCTGCATCAGCCAGCGATGCTCTTTAAATCTCCGCACTGCATACCACCACTTGTCAAAGCGCACAGCCGAGCACCGGAGAAACTGCAGGACCTCCGCGCTCCCATCCGCCTTCCCATTCACGTCGTACTACAATCGAACAATGCACGCGGACTCATCGGCCATTCATGGATTCCCCGGAAACTGGGCCTCCGATAAAATCGGCACTCGCGTCTCGGCGGCAGTATCGTTATCGGCGCGAAACGGAGGCGCATCCAGATAGGACGACCACCTGGAATCCGCCGTTCGGAACGTCGTCGCGGTGGGGGAGGGCAGGGGGGGGGAGGAGGTGACCGATTATACTCGTCGCGCGAAATTCCGCGGGGGTGATGAGCTGCGCGCGGGGTGGGGGCTCAAACGTCCGAGGCGCACGCGTACGTACGGCAGGCAGGCTCCTACGGCTCTCCATAAGCGCGTTCGATTCTGGCGCGCGCGATGGACTCCGGCATGCAGGCGGGCCCCCCCTCCCCGAGCCCAGCGTTCCCTCACCCCGTGCTCAGGTGCGAACCGCTGCAGCGAGCCCCTCGCACCTCGTCTGCGCTTTCTCGTCTAGGTGTACGTAGTTCTACCTTCCCGGTTTAACGACTTCACTTCATTTTCTTTCTTTCATTTTTTTTTTTTTTTTTTTTTTTTCAAAACGTATATTTAGTTTGGAAAACCCTAATCGCGGAGTTAAGTCGTTTCCATTCCTCAAAATCGTATAAAAACAGTGTGAAGTTGTTATGCCGTAAAGCCACAAATATTCATTGAGAATCATTCATTAAAGACCTTATTTGTACATTGGTTCATAATTGATGATTGTCAATGGGTTAGGGCAAACTGGTAATAGCTTTTTCACGCGCATCATGGAAATAAAATTTATTTGTCTGAGCAATCTGACGTTCTATTTATACATCAGTCTTATCGCTATCGGGATGTGCATCGAATTACCGATACCGATCACCTTGTGACTATGACGCTTTTCGAGTAATTAAGCGACACGAATTTTAAAACGTCTCTGATCAAACAATGCAGCACCTCGCTGAACTACTTTATTACCTCGAGGGAAAAAAAATCGCGCGAGATAAGATTCGTAGTTAAGCCTTTAGGTTGATTGCGCTCGCCCTCCAGCGAAGATGACTGTCACTTTATCGAGAGAGACCGGAGATAATTTATCGATATAGAAGTGAGAAGCTTCGAGACGAAAATTTCGACGGCGTTAATTCATTGCGACGGTCACGCAACAGCCGGGTTTTCACTGCCGTAATCACCGGACCTTACGAATACTCCTCGAATTATCGCGGCTCTTCCTTCGCCTCCCCCTCGGCTTGTCTCCCCCGGCGTCTTTTATCGGGGTCTGAAAATGACAGGCGATAAAGAGCAATGTATAACGCACGGCGGCATCACCTTAGACCAAAACATTGCTCCGCACGTACGTACGTGAGAAATCAGATCGGCGATTGGCCTGGAATGCGAGACACTGCTTTATTTGAAAGCGATAAATTATTTAAAAATACGAACCGAGAGCTCGCCGAGAAAGAGGCAGGACTTTTTTTAAGGAAAAATACGGATCGCGAGAGGAAAATTTTGATTTTAAAAGGGAAAATAAAGTGGATAAAAATGAAAATAGTTCAACGCGAGTAATTTCCGAGAGTCACGCGGGGTTACATCACGTGCGAAATCGAATGGAAGAAAAATGATTGACGATTTCCTTGGTTAATGCAACGCGCGGGACAATAAAACATTCAAATTTTTCCCTTACCTAATGAAGCATGTGACGCTTCGTCGCATTATCGCCGCGATAAAGTGCTTCGGTGAAACTTAATAAGCGCCTAAACGGTGCACGATAAGCCGAGCAAACACATCGCTCGTACCGGCTGCCATAGGGAGCATGCAGGTGATCGCAGATTTATGAGATTACATTGATTTGCCGAGTGCCGCGTTATTTGTATTTAGTTTGCCCCTGACGAAAAAAAATTGTTATTCAACTCTCGGTATCAGTCAGTCATGCGCTGGTAACGAATTTCACGTCGAACACTTATTTGCAAAAAAAAAGCTTAAAAGAGGATCGAACGTGATTTGCAAAGCTGTGAGCGAAAAATTTAAAAGTTATTTTTATAATGCGAAAGGGTGAAAACACCCTCGATTCGGGTGGAAACTGAACCTATTGAATTTCTAATGAAATAGAATGATTTTTCTCTCGAATTAAGGAATTTTTAAGAATTTATCTTTAACTTTCTCCCAAAATATCATCTTTCATGTTTAAGTACTCGCAGAGAATTTTACCGCAAAATTATTAGGAACTTTGATATAAAATGATTAGAAAACAAGATTAATTGAAAAAAATTAGGTATAAACATCGTGGAAATCCAGTATTTTCCCCGTAAAAAGATTCCGCGAGCATCTTTCCTTCCGTATTTTTTTAACAGAGCACCCAACTCCTCTATACATGTACTTTCCATTTCTAAAGCCAACTTTCTTTAATATAAAACCCACATATCTTTATTTCCGTAAAATCAAACAGAACGTCGGAATCATCTAAAAAAACTCCCCAGAAAACCTCCGAAACCGTAAAACCCGGTTAAAATTCCACGGCGGCCGGGGTGTGCGCTCGGGCTCGCTCCGTCCCTGGGGCCGGGATGCGTGAGCGGCGGCGAGAGACAATGCCTCGGGGGGGCCGCAGTGGCGGCGGCGGCGGCCGCGGCCACGCTGCGCGACACGTGCGCCTGACGTCAGCCTGGCCGCGGTCACGCGAGCACCGTGTGCTACGGCCCGGTCACGTGTACAGTCACGCGCAGCTCGCACTTGCAGCTGCGCCGTTTCACTTTCCGCCGGCGAGCGCGCGTCCTTGGCGGAGCCCGCGCCGATGCCTCGGTCGCCACCTTTTTCCCGATGCTGATCGAGAGGAACGAACACACGGGAGTTTGGGAGGCCTGCGGCGATCGCAGGATTCGGGGATGAGTGTGCGTCCGGCGCGAGGGGGAGGGGAGGGGGACACGACGCGGGGAAATCCCGGTGATTTCGCTGGGTTATGCGGGAATTCGACGGGTGGCCGATCTCGAATTAACGGTTCGAGGAAAGCCGAGCGAGAGCCGATGCTTGTTTGTGGAAGCTGAGGCGGATTCGATTGCCGCCGGGGATGATTAATTGGATAATTGCTACGCGGATGGCACTTTTCTAGAACTGCGATAGAAGATTGTAATTAATTTCACGAAATTGGTATTTTTTTTCGCGGTTAAATTAAAAATATTACAATTATTATATAAAAATATACTATTTATATGCTACTGTTTTATAATCTTATTCAAATTATAAAAAATTTATATTTCTAACTGATGGTATTTGATAAAATTAATTCAACGCACTTGAAAACCTTGCAGGACGTATACAAATCTCTTAGCTTTTTAATTTTAAAAAACAATGGATTATTGTATCTTAAGAGAAACATTTTAAAAATTTAAAAAAATAAGTACCTACATAGACAACGTCCAATGTATTTCTGAGCAATAATTAAAAATTGCGCGTAAGTAGTAACGCGCCGGGACTAGTCAGACGCGCAAATAGACAGCGCAAGAAATGCAATTTTTTGTTCACTGCACACTAATCTTTCGATAAAACACCAGCACACAACACAAGTGGAATAATTCTAGCCGAATTAATTCCTCGATAATGCCAACGGCAAATATTTAGCGAAGCGATGCGCGTGCCATGTAAATCTGAAAATGTGAAATTTCACTTAGAAAATGTGCATATTCCATGTAAAAATTCATTCACATATTGAATAAGTGAACTATACTTTTCACATACAATATGTTACTATTAACATTTTCTAAGCGAATTTAACATTTTCATATTTACAGTCATACTTTAGTATACACTCAAGAGCTTGCTTTTTGCCGCCATCCGAGCAACGCGCGACATGCAAAACACGCGGGATGGTAAATACATAGTAGCCGTGACTTTCGATCGTCGAGTTTATCGCTCGCCCGTCGGCTAATCTTGATAAATCTCTCTCTCTCTCTCTCTCTCTTTCTCGAAAAAAAGCCCGGAGGCGCGTGAGGTTCGTTAATTTTCATTATCGGTCAGCGCGTAAACACAATATTCCTGTCTGTACAGCAACAGGAAAAATTCATTTTTCATGCAGCGATAAATTTTATTACACGCCGGGGCGTTGATTTTAACTGTCTACTTTACTGGTACTAATTAGAGCTGTACAAAGTTGCCGATGGGTTTTATACTTTTTAATTAATGAGTTCTGCTGAATTCTACAGAAGCACGTTAGATAAGGCTATTTTTTAACGACAAGAGCATTGGAAGCGTGGAAAAGCGACTTTTACTAATTGCTTTTGAATTTAAAGGCTCGATCTACATATTTTATTTCGATTAAATCAAGCGAAGCTGTTAAATATACTGTAACCGCCTTTTTACGCGACGATAAAGACTGATTTATTTGGTAAAAATATCTTTTATACCGATAAGCCGAGCTTTATTGCGCGTTTTAGAAACAACGAGATCTGACCTGGCTACTGTCGGTTCACCGCAATTTTTCCGCACCGCGAGTCTTTTCAATTTTATCTCGCTCCGCGTAAACGCAATCGCATTTTATGCAAATCTCCGCGGCTATCGGAATTTAAGTGACTTATATAAACTCAACGCCTCGGGTCGAATGTATGTATTCTATTAAGTAGATTGCTATCTACCGCGCAGACGAAAACATTCAAATTTTTAGATAACAAAATGTTTTTATTCGAAAACGTAACTCGTCCTTCTTAGTTATCTGTTGCTTTTTAAAAGAAACTCTTTAATAGTTACATAATTGTTTGAAATTGTACTACTGATTTTAACTAATAACGTAGTCCATCGAAACAGCATCTGCGAAAATAAAATCACTATTCCATTTTAAAATCATTTATTTTTCTTTAAACCTCTAAAAAAATCTCACTGGTCATGCAAATCATTCGTCTTCGCTCGCAAAATCAAAATCTTGTTTCGATAAATATATGTTTAAGCACTAATTGGTTGCTTAAATTTCTCTCCTTATTTCTACGACAGAATATCTCGAAACAGCCATCAAATACGGGAAGTACAAAATAATTTTCGATATTAAATAAAATACAAAATTGTAACGTCAAATTTCCCTAAAATGAGACTCGGAAGATCATCTTGGATCAGAATAACTCGAGCGCGCGTGCATCACATATGATACAATAGCGACGGTTTTACGTAAGTCGCGCAAGGTGCCGGGGCTAATTACGCAAGTCGCGGCGGTGAGATGAGAGAGGTTCGGATGTTCGCCGCCCGAATCAATGACTGAACGGCCGGTTGCACAATCGCGGCCATCACACCGCTAACCCAATTCCGCATTTCGCGTACACTCAAGTGCAACGTCACCTGCTTGTGAGATCAATAGGTATCGATCGAAAGAGGGTGACCGCTCACTTTAATCTAAGCGTCGATCGTAACGGACAAAAAGCATACATTATTATTTTTAAGGAACGGAAGCTGATTTTTGTTGCGTTTGTAAAGGAAAGTAGAGCAGTTTAAATTTAATGCGAAGAAAAACAATTTCCACGAGCTTTCCGCGCCCAGATAAAAAAATCCAGTCGAGAAATCCAGCTGGAGGAACTTCTCCGCGAAGGAAAGCTCTCTTGCAAGTTTTACCACGAGAAGAAACAAGTCTTTTGATGTTTCCGTGAAATTGAACACATTCCATGAAATTTCCGTAAATGAAAGAACTATAAGGAATCTCGCGAAATCTGCTTTTTTGCAAAAATAACGAATATTCCCTCTTTACGGAAATCTCTCGAAATGAGCTTCTTTTCGTGGGAATCCCGTTAAATGTGCTTTTCTTCACAGGAATCTCAAAAAAAAGTTTCTCTTCGGGAAAATCATTTTTTTAGTTAAACGTTCAAGGTGTAATTTAAAATTAGCTCACTAAATAAAACCTTAAATTAATGTATAAATAAATCCATTTATAAAAATAATTGACATATTTTAGCAGGAAATTAATCGATCGACAAAAGTTATCTATGCACTATTCCAAAAAAGATTATTACGCAAAAATGTAATTAAATAAAGCTCGGTAATGATAATCTTGAAAATCACATCTAAAAGTACATCTGCACTGTCATCAACATTATCTAACAACTTCATAATAAACTGCAATAAAAGATTATTTAATCCCTCTCCTATAATTCATTACAAGTAAACTCGTTACTTAATTACTTCTAAAGAATTCCAATTATACCACTGATTAAAATTTTATCTCTCCCGCTTAAGTGAAGAAAACCCTAATCAATCACAAAATCGACGAGTATGCTAATCTTTTTTCCTTTTCCACACCTACAACGTAAAATCCCCTCGTAAGTGCCTAAACGAATTAATTCTCGCTCTCGAGCTTCCCCACACTTTTTATTTCGAAAGTTAAAAGTTAAAAAAAATCGATCGATCAAGGGTGATAGAAAGAGAGTGAAAAGGGCGAACGTCAATCAAAGTGGAGCGCGCCGCGCTGCGTTTATTCACGCCCTTTCGAGGGGGGTCGTCTATTTTGCGCGCGACGCGCGGAAGAGCCGCGGCTGCCGGTGTGCGGGGGCAACGTCGACTGCACACGCGACACACGTGCGGCGCCGCGAACGTTACGCCTCGCGTTCGTGACTTATTTTTAAGTTTCGCCGCGATAAGCACCGTCCCGCGAGCGCTCGTTTCGAGATATTAATACGCGCACGTGCGGTTAATTGCTTCCCTCTCGCGTTACCTCCTTCTTCTTCTCTTTTATCCGTTTCTCATTCCTTCTGTAACTCGCGTATCGCCTTTTGCGACCGTTGCGATATTCTTCTTCTTCTTTTTTATTTAATTTTATTTTCACGCGGTGTAAAGCAGCCGAAATTCGTCGAGCCTCTTTTTTTCCATCGGTGCAGTTTTTATCGCTGGGATATGCAGCGAGGACTTTTACGATGGGTTATATAATTGCCATTGCGAATTCGCAGACGATCGAGACAAATTCATTGTCTTGGGAACGAAAAATTCCAGACTTTTTGCTGTTACCGGAGCAATTTGAGACGCGGCCGAGACGGGAATCGATGTTGTCTAATTTGGTATGAAATAAATTCATCGTTCGCACATTTTCAATTGGGATTCTTATACGAGGAAGCACCGAGAACTTTAGAATTTCAAATGAATCGTCTACCCATACTCGTCTTTATCTACTGAAATCGTCGTTTAGTGTTTTATTCTTACACAAATAAATAAATCGCGATCTTCATAAACTTAGAGCAAACTAAGCAATCTGAATAATGTAAATTTCAATCCACAAAAAATTTACAAACATCTACAAATTTTTACGAAAAATTTAAGGCTTTCGCGCCGTTCTATATATTATTCATGAGATTTTTCAAAAAGCCTGTCCATCTCGCAATGAATAATACAAGTTTAATTTCCGTATCCACGCTAAAAAAACTGCTACGCATTCATCGCCCAGCAATGTAACCTCCCACCACCCCTCCCCGCGCACAAAGCAGCCTCTTAAAAAAAAATACCTCGCCCAATCTCTCGCACCCGTGGAGAAAAAAAATAAAACAACTCGCGATCCTCGCAGGAATTCAGCGACGATTACGGGGCGCGCGATTGCTCAACGCGCGGCGATTTTCCCCCGCGCCCCGGGGATCTCGGGCGCCGAGCCAGCGGATAAAGGCGCGCGAGCGTGACTCCCGGGGCGTGCGCGCGTACACGCGGACCTCATCGCCGGAGCGCGGCGCGCTCGCGAGCACATTGCGCGCACGTGCGCCGCTGACCCGAGGCGTGTGCTCGGCCGCGTGACCGAGGCCGCCTCACGTGGATCGTAACGCGGCCCGCGCGCTGCACCGCCGCTCGCTCGCCGCCTCTCCCTTCGCCGCGCCTCGCTCTCCTTCTCGCGCGCGCACCTTTTTTTCCGCTCGAGCAGGTGAGAGAGGCGGTTACGCGCCGGCGAATTGAAGGTGACCGCGCGCGAGCCGGTGCAGTATTCCTGATTTGCATGGAAATTTGGAAAAAAACGGGTAGGCTCAGCCGAGCTTGAATAATGAAACGGTATAAGTTTGGCGCGTGGAGATGACCTTGTTTGAGAGGAAAATTTTTGAGGAAATCAAATTGTACAAGAGTTTAAAGGAGAGAACTCAAAAAACCTTATCAATATTGTAGTTTTTTCAGAATATGTTTTGGAGGAGGGAATTTATTTCTACCCTCTAAAGTTGAATCAATGAAAAACTAAAAGTTAGTAAAATGCATTATCCCACTAATTTTTAGTGCTTTTCACTAATTCAACTTTTGAGTATGTAAATTATTTATAAATATTTACTTCAACTATATAACTTCTTTTATCAAAACCAAAATCTCATTAATTAACATAAAAATATTTTTTTTCTAATGGAAATGTAACATGATGTAATTATTAGTGTTTTCAATAAAACGACTTTTTTAATATTAATGCGAAAATATCATTAAAAGAAAATTTCCGAAAAAAACTACCACTATCTTACATCAAAGCACAAAAAAAAGTTGTTCAAGTCATCGTGCATGCAATCCAGAATAGACATTGGAAAACACCGGCGTCGCGCGCCTATTGCGTCTCGCCTACAATAGACCTATAAGGAAAAAAGGCGCAGCGCTCCGGTGAATACACGAGTACAGGCAGAACAGCAATAATGGTACTCGTCGAAAGCGTTGCACCAGCGAGGTGTGCGTGCGCGCTCCTCCCGAGGGGGACAAAAAATTTTAAAAAGGAAAAAAAATTACGGCGACAAGCGTACGGCGTACACGCGGGACGACAAGTGCCGAGACGAGCCGCGCTTTCGGCTCGGAATTATTTATGAAGCCGTTACCGGGGCACGCACGCGCGCGCGCGACTTTTACGGCGGCGGAACGAGAAAATCGTTAACTTCTCTTTTTTTTTCTCCTCCGCTTTATTTTATCGGGCGATCGTTTTTTCCCCCCACGCCGCGGGTGATTCCCGAACGGATGGCATAAAGAGACGTCGTGATTTTGCAGAAATTTCGCGCGATAGCGCGCCGAGCGCTTCCTCCGCTCGTTTTATAAATAATTCATCGGTTGGGGTATAAAATAACATTGAGAGATTAGATTGTCACTGTACGGCTACGGGTTTTGCACAGGTACGAAGCGAGATTTGCGCATTGGTATAAAATTGGTAGGACGCGAAAAAACCCTTTTTTTCTCGGACAGAAGTTTTCAATAAAATTCATGAGGAAAATTCATGTAAAAATGTTGACATTTATCGTGTAATCCAGCGATTATTGAAATAAATGCGCGAACATTTTTACAGATAAACTATGACCGGCCTACATTGGAGCTCTAATTTTTAAAGTCTAGTTTACTAGTAATTGCAACTTATACGTAGAAACATTTTTTATTATTGATTGAAAATAAATTCATAATTTAAATAGCGTAGCAATTTCCTTTCAAGTTTTGCAAACCCATCGTATTTTGCAATTCCCGCATCGCAAAGTCTATCAACAGTTATTTAGTTTACTGCTTTTGCGCGCGGCGAACGAACAAGGGAAATGCCAAACGCGTTTATAATTTCCGACGATTACGTGAACTGATTTGCTTGGCACGCAGATCGCAGTAACTATGCATCTTTCATGCGTCGCGCAGCCGGGTCCGCGGAGTCGAGCACTCGACTGTCGCATCGATGCTTGCGTTGCGCAATTGTCGCGAATTTTACACGTGTAGCTTTTTATTCTTGACCCTTGACCTATAGGACACAAGCTACTACCGTGAATTAAACATTAATTAAAAATAATGTTCCACGTTGTTAAATGCAAGATGTATAAATGGATGTCTTACCGTACCTGTCTTTATCTACTTATGCCCACTGAAAGATTTGCATATCCTTATTTCGAACAGTTTATAAAAATAGCCATACAATTTAACTATTTTTACCAAAAAAATAAAAAGCAATTTTACAAATATTCAAACAAAAATTCCATCATACAAGCATTTCTCAAAAAAAAGATCAAAAACGAAACAAGGCAGTCAGTCAGCATCCCACCACATCTCCACTTGTGCAACGAAGCTATAGACCGATGAAAGAATCTCGCAAAGCACCGATGCATTTCTTGGTCATCCTAGAAAAAAAGCACATCGTCACCGAAGAATTCGACCGGAGGAATTTAGGCTTCGTTGTTCGCACGCGAATAATGTCGCAAACGCCGACGCCCTTATAGGGTCAGAATCGCGCGTCTGTATGCCGCGTGGCTCGCGACGAATTTCTCGAGCGCGTTCCTGGCTTTTTATATGGATCGACCGTGCGCGTAATAGCCGAGGAGGGAAAGCAAAAGCGAAGAAGACAATGAACGCCGGACCTCCCAAGTGCTCCGGGGCTTCATCAGAAGTCAGACTCGTAAAGAGATTTATTTTCTCGTAAAAGCTTCGCACAGTCACGTGGTGAAACATTTTTGACGTTCAACGTGCGCTTTATACATGTATTTAAAGAGACATTTTAAGAAGTGGAAATAATTGTTTCCCTTATTAGTTTACACTGATTAATTTTGGAAAAATGAAAACGTTTTGATTCGCGTGAAATAGTTGTAAATAATGATTTGCTCTTTACCTATAGGCTTGTATTAGCAACAAAGCAATATTATCTAAATATTATTTCGAAAAAAGAAAATGTACATACTCGTATGACACAAGGTTTTTTTTTAAATTGAGTGTCCTTTTTATAATCAATGGCACGTACATAATCGTATACATATCTGAATATCTTTATTTAAAGATCAACTGCACAATCATAAAATACAATTTTTTTTATTCAGTCATAAAATATCTGCCAGAAAAAACTTTCATTCGCACAAAATTAGTCTATTGTCTTAGAAATTTAATAAAGTGAACCGATTTATACCTCAAAAATGAAAAAAAATCACCTAAGCGTAGTGCAAATGAATAATCGGTTCATTCACAACATCTTGAAGCTGCTCAATGGGGTAACTCAGTAACCGAGTCCTCGCGCGAACCCAGAAAAGCACACCTCCGCGCGAGATCCGCGCACTTTTGCTGCCGCTAGCAAAAATAACGCTAGACACCACCTCCACCTCGGCGATCCCGGCGCGTCGCGCTTGTTTTGTTTGGACGCGATACGCGTCTCCAACGTGACATTAAAAATAGGTGGGTCACGTTTGTCGGGAACGTGCGACTCTTATATCTCCGTCCGGCTCTCCTGCAGCGTCGGGCGTAATTCGAGGTTTCGAGCTCGACAGCACGCATCGCTCGTCGCCGCGCGCCCGCAAATCACTCGCCTATTACGGCGGTGGCGCGCCGAACGACGAGATAACGAGCGGCATCCCACCAGCGGGGAGCGAATGCGTAGTCTGAAGCTTTTTTTTCTCACTTTTGTTATACTAAGCTTACCTCTGCAGGAGACCTTATCTTAATGGCAGATTAGTGAATTCTTAAGAATTGTTTGAATTGATATGCCGATCATGAGCTCGCTTATTTAGATACGCATTTCACAAAGAGAGCGGCGTGCTGTTTATCGCTTTTGACTAAATTATAGTTGTTTTTCAATGCTGGACGAAGGAATTCAGTTGTAACGTGTTTAATAAAAAAAAAAAGCGAAAACGTGACTTTTACACTTGTGATATAATCTTTTCACTCGTATAAAATTCAGCTGAGAAAACAGCTAAGTAAATTAACAGCAACAACAGAATCTTGTTTTCGTAATAAATTTCAACGGCTTATTATAATATATCTATCCATGAAATTTTCTAAATCATCAATTTTCCATAAATTACATCAATTCCTTCAAATCATCGATTTTTTTAAAATCTCGCTAAAGTTTGATGTTCGCCTCGCCGCAAAACCAGAAGCGTGCGAATACATCGAGTTCTGCGCACTTCTCGCGGGAGACGTGAAAAAAACTTCGAGTGGGGGCATCGCGTCGTCGATAACAAGGCGAAAGAAGAAAAAGCCCCGGGACAGTATTATCCGTCAACGGCCAATGATGGAGACCTCGCTGGCGTCTTATCACGGTCCGACCGGTTCGCTTGCCGGGCCTTATCAATTTGTCGCTGGACTCCCTTATCAGTCGACGTTCCGCGATACGTCGCGGGCGCACGTGACGAGCGCCGATAAAGGGGCTTTACGCGCTTATCGTGGCCCCGAAACTCGCCGGCGCACGCACCGCCTATTTACGCCGCGACGATAATTCGCAAAGAGAGAAGACGATCGAGCGTTTTTTTCATTCGAAATGCATTGATACAGATTGACGACTGTACTTTTTGTTTTGTTTCAGCTGTTTATACTCCACAACAAGAAAATTCGTTGTTTAAAAAAATAAAGTTTCTTTATAGCTAACTAAATATTGAATGGACAAATATTATCAAGATGAGTGTTGTGAGGAACAACTCAATAAAATAGGCTTAACTGCTGGCATTTTTTTATCCTGCGAAAAATAATGATGTTCGCAAAGTAATGTATTAATTAAATTAATTTTTCTTTAATTATGATAAGGATTTGTATAATAGCAGAATTTATATTGTTTTGTCAATTCAAACGTGTTATGCTAAAATAGTTCGTTTTAAATAAAACAGCACTAATTAAAAACTTTTTTCACGGAAATCAATTGATTTTTAAATTTTGCCGTGCTGCAACATAAACTGGTTAAATATACATTTAATTTCAAATGCATAAAAATATAATAAATTCAAAATAAGATTAAAAAGATATACATTAAAAGTTTTATGTATTTAAAAGAAATAAATAGTATTTAAAATTATTGAAATAAAATTTGGCAATAGATCAATTGCTTTACGAAATGTACAGTTTTTTATTTTATGTCTAGTTACACTGTAATCAATATAATTATTATCTATAAATACAAGTTGTATTCGTATGATCTTTTGCAATAAGTTCATCGATTTGACATCTCTTCGCATAAGCAAAGTACTCGGCTTTTACAACAATGATTAATCGATTAATCATTAAACAACTTATTTGTTTACGAAACATGAGGTAACGAGGTACAAATAATATTGAAAAACTCTTGGAAGTTTTGCGCAACATTTTATTTTTGGACAATAATATTATTAACTTTTTGCGTTAATATTGAAAAATTCCTAAAGCATTGTCCGATTCGTTTTACCGTTATTTGTACAATTGAACGCGCAATTTTTACGTGATGTCGAGACATATTAAAAATACCATGCTTCGAGTTTTTAGTGTGGATAAAAATTAATGCTCGTCCGTAGATTTTGTTTACTGCCCATTAATCGAGGCTATTAGCTGTAAAACTAATTAAGATGAGAACGATGATCAAATAAACTTGGCACTATACTAAACAAAAATAAGTATCTCATACGACTTAATTTAATTGCATAATCTACCATTAGATACGCAGAGAACATTAAAAAATTTCATGACTAGCCAAATTTAACGTTCACCATTCTCATAAATCAAAATTACTCTAGAATCTCAAAAAAGTCGCGTTTTCTCCCTTTCTCATGCGTTATTATATAGTTTCCTTAAGGCTGCTCCTGACGGAAACCCACTTCGTTGAGATATTTAACAAAATAGCACTGTAGCAACCGCTTCAACACGACGTACTACTACTATTTTCACACAGCTATTCCTTTCTCGCAGTAGTAAATGCACACGATAATTAAAAAAAATTGTCCCTTGCGCTCTCACAATCACTACGTTAATCTCTATCGCCTCTCTCTTCGGCTCGTTCCTCGGCCCTTGCTTTCATCCTCGTGATAAAGGCTTGGCCCTTGCTCTTGCGGAAGTTTTCATAAGGATCGTTGAGATTGACACCTACACCCTTGTACTGATCGGTCCGATCACGAATCTCGCCACCGGATATTGGAGCCTCTATACCTTGCTCGTTCGCTCCCAGACCTGCTCCGCCCCAGCCCATTTTTCGGAGCAATTGATGACCCTTATTACTCTCATCGATACCCATATCCTGACTGGATTTACTGTACGTTGAACCTCTGCAAAATTTATATGAAAATTTATCTAATCCCATTTTTTATTCAAGCAGACTCGCATTTCAAAGAAAAAATACATGAACCTTACTTTACTCATGTTGTACATTTACATAATATGATAAGTGTTTTTGTAGAAAATCTTGTGCAGTTTTATGTGTTAAATAACATTAATTGAGTTTAAAAAAAAAATACTCAGAGATAATTATCAATTCTCTATCTCACTAACAATAAGTTTTTTAAAATGAGAATTATAAACTGATTAAAAATCAAACCGTTATAAAAGTATTGAATTATTTAACATAATTTGAATCCATTAAAATCCTATAGAAGAGTATTTAATTTACTTACAAGAAACTTGGTGGCGTAGGGCTACGGTCGGACCTGTCTATCCTTCTATCGGGCGATCGATGAGGCGTTGGAGGTTGTTGCTGCTGTTGCTGATCTGCTTTGCCGCTGTTCCGTCTTCTTCGATTGCGGCCCGCGTGATTCGTATTACGATTATTTCTTCTGTGATTAGGCTGTGGCTTCGGTGTCGGTGACGGAGATCTACTTCGTCCACGTGATCTCGACCTCGATCTACTCCTAGACTTACTCCTGTAGCGTTTCTTTGGTGGGCTCGGACTTTTCGAGCGTGGCCTCAAAATCGGCGATGGGGATCTCGACTTTTGTCTCAAGCCCATTTTAATATCCTCCTCTTTCCTTTTTCTCGCGGCATTCTTCGCTCTGTAATACTCGTACAGTCCCAATTTCTCCCAACCATCACTAAAAAATTAAATATATTGAAATATATTAATGAAATAAAGAAATGGAGTAATACAATAAAATAATGTAAACTTAAAAATAATTAAAAATAAAATTTTTGTATGTTCATAAAAATGAATAAGCATGAAAATTAAGTTAATTTTTTACCTATCTCTAGGTGAGTCGTGATTAGGCAGTGCGTAGAATGCTTCGACAGCGGCAATGAGCCTATCACTTGGTGGTGCGGGAGGCGGTAGCCTGATGGCATCTGCATCAAGTGGTTTATACTCGCAGTCTTCTAGTTTGATAAGCGGCACCATAAGTCCAGCAGGCAGCTCGAAGTAAGGCATACTGGGCATAAGGTCCTCAATGCAAACTTCCTGCGCCATGAGGGGCGGTGGTTGCGGAGGTCCAAAGCCCGGCGGTGGTTTTGAAAAGTCTGGTAAGGGTACGTGACCAAACGGTTCACCCTGAGGCCCTGGACCAGGACCGGGACCGCCACCTCCTCCCGGAGGCATGTTCCAGCCTGGCGGCGGTTGAGAAAAGGGTATGTCGCCACCCAACGGCGGACCGTGTGGTGGGCCTCCATGCGGTGGTCCACCGAGTTGCGGTGGTCCTCCGTGAGGAGGCACACCGTGAGGAGGACCTCCATGTGGCATCGGCCCGTGTGGCGGCATGCCCCCGTGAGGTGGTCCCATTCCAGCATTAAGATCTGTAATATATATATTTATTAAACAATTTTAAGGGTAGTTTTGCTTTTTGAAGAACATCACAATTAAACGTATAAGACAACACAATATTTTCTATAAGTTAAATAACACAGTGCCATCCCACTATGGAGCCCCAGTGAATAAGTGCAAAGATTAAGATGCAAACCTAGGCCGTCCATATGAGAATCTCACATCTAACTACTGAGCCACTGTACTCTATCGATACAATTAAATGCATTTATTTATTTTAATCTATTATCAATGTTGACACTATTTATTGATCAACACAAAATCTTTTGTAGTAATCATAATGAAAAAAGATTTTTTAAAACTTTTAAATTGAAAATACTCGTATCCCATATTCATACCTCTAGGGGGGCCGTGTGGTGGTCCGTGTGGTGGCCCTCCATGAGGTGGTGGACCTCCGTGTGGAGGACCTCCATGTGGTGGACCTCCATGAGGTGGACCTCCATGAGGTGGACCCCCATGAGGTGGACCTCCGTGAGGTGGACCCCCGTGGGGTGGACCCCCATGAGGAGGACCCCCATGAGGTGGACCTCCGTGTGGTGGTCCTCCGTGGGGTGGGCCTCCATGAGGTGGACCTCCGTGTGGTGGACCTCCGTGAGGCGGAGCTCCATGAACTGGGCCACCAAGAGGTGGGGGTCCATGAGGCGGACCCCCGTGAGGTGGACCTCCGTGAGGCGGACCACCGTGAGGCGGACCACCGTGAGGCGGACCTCCGTAAGGTGGTCCGCCGAGTGGTGAATCGGTAAGTGGTGGGCCCCTGTGAGGTGGATAATCTGAATGGGACATGCCTCCATGAGGGGGACTACCGAGTGGAGATGGACCCTGGTGTGGTGGTACTCCATGATGCCCGGGAGGCGGACCGCCGAAATGCGGAGGTCCGTCGTGTCCATCGTGTCCCGGTCCGGGGTGATTCGGATGCCCCGAGTGCTGGGATGCAGGTGGTGGCCCAGAGTGTGGCGGCGGTCCTCCATGTGGCGGCCCTCCGTGAGGTGGTGGTCCACCGTGCGGCGGTCCGCCGTGAGGTGGTACTCCATGTGGTGGCCCTCCGTGGGGTGGCGGTCCTCCATGTGGTGGCGGCCCTCCGTGCGGTGGTACTCCTCCGTGTGGTGGTGGTCCTCCGTGTGGCGGTGGACCTCCGTGTTGATCGTATGCATTTTGTGGATCGTATGCATTTTGTTGATCATATGCATTTTGTTGATCGTATGCATTTTGCTGATTCTAGATCAGTCACGAATGTTAATTAAGTTTTAAAAACAATTCCACAAAAACTTAAAAGTACAAAATATCTTACCATTGGCGGCCCTTGAGGCGTTTTTAATTGCCTATCAATTACAATCTTTTGTTGCTCTAAATTCTGTATTTGTCTCATTGCGTGATTGACAAATGCCTGATGTTGCGCTTGGTAATTGTCGAATGTCTGCTTTGTCGTTGCGGCGATCGACGAAATGGCATTTGCATGTTGGGTCATGACGCTCGCTTGGTAGTCCGACCACGATTGACTTGGATTTTTCAATTTCTCGATAATCCCTTCCTCAAAGTAATTACTCTTTGATTCCCATAAACTCAATAATTTATTCAATTTGACAACTTGTTCTTCTGTTGCAGCTAATGATGCATTACAAAACATAGGTACCACAACACTTTCCATTGCTTTTCGCAAGTCCAACGATTTTTTTCGAGCACTATTAAAATTTAGAAATTCATCATAATACATTGTTTAAAAATATAAATACTGAAATTTATTCAAAACTTATGAACATTGAATCCTATTCACTTACCAATGATGCAACACATCATTTACCAGATAAATAATATGTAGCTTATGAGTAAAAGTAGTTTCTTGTATTACTCTAAAATTTAATTGACAGATTTATATTACTCACGTAAAATTTTATTATTTAAAATAACTATTTTCAGATTTTGATTAAAATACATACCTTTTAAGTAAATGTTCTGCAACTACTTGATTACTCTCTAATGTAGAAGAATTTTGGAGTATCCAAGCCTTTCCAGCACTAATACTATCTTTAGTGCAGGAATCTATAATTGGTTGTAGAACAGCATCGAAGGATGATAAGTCTGTATTTGTAGTTTGTGCACTGGATTGAAGATTGTTTTCTTGTGCTTGTCTGACTGCATCCTCAACTCTGCCCTGCTGTTGAGCCATTAAAGCAGCATGCTGTGCAGCTAAATTCTGCTCCGACTGTCTAACTTGATCCTGGAGTGTTGTCTGTTGCGTCTGAAGATTGGCCAATTCATTCTGCAGCCAACCTGATGATCTATTGATATTATTTTGAGAACCAGCTATATTTCCTGGCCCAGAATTTTGGCCACCACCCATGTGACCAGGTCCAGAATTTGGTGGCCCTTGCATGTGTCCAGGTCCTGAATTCGGTGGCCCAGAACCCATCATTGAAGGATTGTTGCTAGGACCCATGTTTACAGAATTCAAACCATTATTCTGAGACATGCCAACATTATTAACAGGTACTGCTGATTGCTGCTGCTGCGAAACGTTTAAACGTGGATCTGCATTTTGCATTGGATTTATTCCCTTTTGTTTTAAAACTGCAAACGAATGATGGAGAATTATTGCATGGTGCTTAGAAGCCAGTCAAAAATATAATATTTTATTTTTATGCAACTCCAACTGCTTTTTCTCTCCATTATAAATCATCTCCAATAATTGATGGCATCACAATATTATTTCTTATGTACATATAAACTCCCAAGAACTTAATAATCATCTTGATTATAACAAAATTATCCCTTCCCAATGAGTCTCAAACGTTGTAGATGTAAAGGTGTTTTGCCCCACTTACTGGCTTGTTCAGTTGTCACTTTGTACTGGTAGTAGTTAAAGTACTCTCCACCAAACAGGAAGCTGAACTTGGGGTTGTCCTTTTGTTTGTTTTTTGTCATTTGCTCGAACTCAGGGCCATTTCTCGCCACAAACTGCGCCAATTTATCAATGATGTTGCGCAGTTCGGTATCTGTATTGGAAAGAAAAAGAACTTATTTGAAAGTATTCTGCACTTGGCGCATCAATATTTTTAGGGGAGCATAATTGTGTACCTGACTTGAGATACCTGTTAATAAACTAAACTGTTTTTAATTCACATAAAATAACTTCAAACTACAATAAAGTTAAGCCTCATTAATTAATACAAAAGTTAGCAATTTATTAACATGAGACTTTACGATCAGAGCTTGCATTAGGTTCTCTCGTTCTCATAATTTATTACCATAATTTATTAACAAAAAAACAATCCTTAGTCAACTAGACATACCCTACAAACTCGGTAATTCTAACTCTAACCTAAAAAAAGCGATGCTGAGTTCAGCGAGCCCAAAAGCGGGTCCCGCGTAAAACTAAACAAATATAAGCACCAGTTCTTACAGCCCAGAGCAAAAGCACCGGATAACCCATCAAAATCAAGTCATCACAGCATAAGAGCACCGCATACCGAATAACCTCGAAACCTCGTGCGCATCGCGGCGGCAATGCCCCAGCAAGCTCTGATCTGGCCTCGGCAGAGGCAGGGCGACACCGAGGCCGACGAGAAAAACCCGTCCTCACCGGCTCTCGGTTCTCCCTCGGGTATGCACGAGAAAAACACTGCGGAATGGGGGCTGGGCCTCCGGGTAGGGGAAACCGGGGGTAGCCCTCGGCGATGCTTACCTGCCGGCGCCTGGTCCATCTTTCGGCTCTCGGCGCCCCTCGGCGCGCACCGTAGCCTCTCCTCGGCCGCGGTGCCGCGGCAGCAGACTCAGCCGGGAGGTGCACGCTGCACCAGTGGCAATCGTCGGCGGAAGGACGCGCGCGCGAGCAACCACGCGTGTACACCGCCCGGGCCGTTGCGCCGTTGCCCCGACGAGAGGACGAACGTACTACACTTTATCACGGCACCGGCCTCCGCTGGGGGCAGAGTCGCGTTATGGCTTGGCTGCGCGATATAACACACCACCACGGCGGTGTCGAGAGTGAAGTCAGTGAACACTTTTTCCGCAGATTATCCCTTCTCCTTCACGCCCCTGCCAATAGGCCACCCGCGCCGCTGAAAGCAGGACGATCATTGCGACCTCGTCCAAAGTGTAAACTTCCTGACGGTCAGCATAATATAGTCCTACCTATTGTTTTTATTACATCTTTATTTTTACTAAAACTTTGAAAACTCTTTTCATTTTGTTATCTAAAAGAAATCTAGATACAGAATTTATTGAAATTTCGTCGATAAAGGATTTTTAAGGTTCAGTGTTTTAGAAATTCTGTAAATAACATATTAAAACAATTTTATACTATTTACAATTTTTTAATTCTTCAATACTTAAAAAACACTTGTTTATGTATTAATTTTGAAAAGTTTATGTTCATCTGTGTAATTACTCGCAGACGTGCTCAAGTGCGCTATAAACATAATTTACTTAATTCCGCTTTTGGTATAACTATCCAAATATTTTGTTTAATTAAGTGTTTATTCGTAAAATTAAATAAATAATTTAAAAGGAAAAAAATTATTTGAAAACGTGACAAGCCAAAAATTCTAGGTCAGAAAGGAGCCGACCAATCACAGCCGAAGCCGCGGCCGACTGACGGTCATGGCGACGCACCGCGGGCGCCTTTCGCGCCATCATCGTCGAGAAATCAAAGCTCCTGTTTACGATCATCTGGCCCGACGTCCTCCGCCCGAGTGGCTTCGCTCGCTCCAAGAGCTGCAGTGTGGTGGGCCGAGCGACTGCCTGCAGCCGTGGAAAACGCACACGTCCAGCCGAAAGTCGCGCGCGAGTGTCCCGTCAGACTTCGCGGCCACGTCGAGGGCACGACAAAGAGCCAGCGTCCCGGCCCGTCCGCGGACAAGCCCTCCGTCGACGTGTGCAAGCTGCACGCCCGTAGGTGGGCCGAGGCGAGTTGCGAAAGCCCGATCCAGAGTGCACGGCCGGAGCGCGCCGAGACGCTCGCTCGCGCGCGCGACCATGAGCGCGGCCAGTAGCGCGTGAGGCGCGAGCGCCGCGAAAGCCAGTGCGACGACGCAGGTGCGGGTCGTCCGCCTCGACGGTGAGCGATGCTCCGGGCCGCTTGCACCGAGTGCTGAGGTGCGCCCAGCCGAGGACAGCCAGCCGAGCGCCGCCGCCAGCCGTCTCCTCCGTGGCCTCCCCCAGTTTCTCGTTCGCTGGTCCCGAAAAGTCTCAAAGGTCAGCGCCTCGCATTAAGCACATATAGCGCCTCCTCGTGCAGATCGCCTGGCTCCTCTTCTTCCTCCCTCTCTCTCTTTCTCTCCCCCTGGCTCTCTTTCTCTGCCTTCCCGCTTTCACCTTGGGCTCGATTTTTATCTTTTCGATGAGTAAGCAGCCCTCCCGCGTCTTTATCCGCCAATGTTTGTGTTTTGCTGACGTGACGATCACCGATGCATTGCGTTTGTGGCTGTAAATTATGATTGCTTTGAATGGGCGCCTTTTCCTCCAACTTGTAAACAATGATGGAGTGCTCCAAAGTAGTGTAAACAGAGTCACACTGCAATCTGCAGTTTCAGACTTTTCCCATCCTTCGATGTTCTTAGTGTGAATCAGGTCACTGCATATTTTGTCGGAACACTTGTGGCCTATGCAAAGTAATGAATTAATCGGGTTTTGTAAAACGTGCTTAAAATTATCAAACTGTCAATACTCTTTTCTGCTTATATCAACATTTATATCAACATTTGATTATTGCGCATAACATATAAAATATATATTCAGCATTTTCTTAATCAACTTTTATATATCGCAAAAAATATGCTCTCTGTTGTGTCAGCTAGTGTTACATATTAAATATTTATTATCTCTTTACAATTATTAATTATTGTATTAAAATTTATTGTTTTTTATTTATTTGAAATGAATGATACTTTATGATTTGTAGTTTTGTTTATTAAGAGAATATTAATAAGTAAGAAAGATTACGTTATTGGCTTAAATTTAGAAGATACCTTCAGTAGATATTTTTGTAAATGTTCAAAAATAGAACATCCATAATCATTTCATTATTATGAATGAGAAATGACACAATTCGTTCAAGTTATTAATAAAATATTTTTCAAATAAAAAGAATGGATATCAATAATAACTTTTTAATACGACAATGCTTTATTCAAAAGCATCACGGTAATTCCATTTAATTACCTCAATATGTTCCGACAACTCAAACTTGGAGTGTTATCAAAAACTTTTTAATTGCACCAATTCATCTCACAAATCTAATTACCAAAGTACTGAAAGTCTATTCAAAATTAAGAGTACTCATCATCTCATCGTTTGTCTTATCTCACCCGACCACTTGCTAACGAAATAGTAAATGCAACAATCTAGTATTCGCTAAATAATTTATATAAAATCTAAAATATAAATATGAACCTGGAGAATTGTAAATTAATTATTAAAAAAGGTTTGATTATGGGCCAACAGATAGACTCAGTGTGGGGCTGGGCGTCACCCCCGCTGCGCCTGCAGCAGGTAGCCGCCGGGGGGACTCGCGGGCCGTCGGGGAGCGCGGGCATCGTGGCTCAAAGGATGGGCGAAATGGTCGTGGATCGCGCTCCCTCGCCGGCACGCCTCAGTCACACCTCGGAGAAACATCCCCGGGCCACCCTCACAGAGCTCACCGTCCTGAGGCGGCACAGCGAGCTCTGCGATGTCGCCCTCAACGTCGGCACCCGGAAGATCTTCGCACATCGGGTCATACTCGCGGCGTGCAGCCCGTACTTCAGGTAACATACTTTCCTACTTTTCGACGTTATTTGATAATAATTTTAATGATTCTTTTTTCACTCCTTCAGATAAAGCCTTAGGGATCTTAGGAGATACTGAACTTGATTAAAAATGTACTGTTTAGAAGCTTCTGTGGGAAGATACAATTTATTTAAGCCTTAGTAGTCACCCTTCAGTTGAATATCACGTTGGGTCTTCTGAGATCTTCTGAGACCCCAACCATAAAATAGATTACACCAGAGTGAAGCTATTTGCATTGAAGACTTAAAAAAAATTACATAAAAATAACTGGATACATCTCAAACGTCCGTTTTTAAAATCCAATTGAAATTATACTAAATTTTATTTTCAATTTTATACTGCTGTTTCGCTGCGACTCTTCTACATGTCGTAATCGGAGATGCGCTTCGTCGTCACTCCGTGACACTACATTTAAAGATTTAAATTTCTTAAAGTCAGGAATTTATTGAAGTACTTAAAACTTCAAAATACTCTCTAGCGGTTGAAGGAATTTTTTATTACTTACAAATCAAACAATAAAAAAAGTAAAGTTACGCGTGTTCTTAGCAAAAGATTCAGATGCTGTATATATTTTGAAGAACAAAATTTATCGAACAATTTTATAATTAATTCGTGCAACAAATAATTATTTTATTAAATTTCTAAACGGAAAACTAACGATTCTTTCTTCACAGAGCCATGTTCACCGGGAGCTTGGCAGAATCTAACGATTCTTTAATTTACAGAGCCATGTTCACCGGCGAACTGGCGGAATCGCGGCAGACAGAGGTGACGATTCGGGACATCGATGAGATGGCGATGGAGCTGCTGATCGACTTTTGCTACACGTCGCACATAATCGTCGAGGAAACGAATGTACAAACCTTGCTGCCGGCCGCTTGCCTCCTCCAGCTCGCCGAAATTCAGGACATCTGCTGCGAGTTCCTCAAACGGCAGCTCGATCCATCCAACTGCCTCGGCATACGCGCCTTTGCCGACACTCATTCTTGCCGCGAATTACTTCGCATCGCCGACAAATTCACCCAGCACAACTTCCAAGAGGTTCATTAACTTCATTCTTTTTTTCTTTTTTCGCATATGTGACCTTTTTCTAATATTTTTTGTTTTAAAGATTGAAATGTACGTTTCTAGGTATAAAGATAATCAAGTTGTTAATTAAAGTTTTATCAGAGAGAAGATAAATAATGTAAACGCTTTAATAAGCTGCCTTCCGCTAAGCCCATTAAAACTCATTATTATTTTAGGTGATGGAAAGCGAGGAGTTTCTGCTGCTGCCGGTGGGTCAGCTAGTCGATATAATCTCCTCGGATGAGCTGAACGTGCGCACGGAGGAGCAGGTGTTTAGCGCTGTAATGAACTGGGTCAAGTATAATGTGACCGAACGTCGGCAACATCTCGCCCAGGTGCTCCAGCACGTGCGGCTGCCCCTCCTCAGTCCCAAGTTCCTTGTGGGCACCGTCGGCTCGGACCTGCTGGTCCGTTCGGATGACGCGTGCCGCGACCTGGTCGACGAAGCCAAGAATTACCTGCTGCTCCCGCAGGAGCGGCCGCTTATGCAAGGCCCGAGGACGCGTCCGAGGAAACCCACCAGGAGAGGCGAAGTAGGCTTTAATAAAATAATCTTTTTTTTTCATTTGTTGTTCCTTTATTACACGAAAATATTCGGGTTTCGGTTTGTTAATTTGAATTTTCTTAATTCTGAACATTTTTTATTCATGACTCTTTATTTGCTCGTGGGTCATTGCATACGCGTTATGTAAAATTTAATTAGGATAGAATAAGGCATGAGAAAACAGACTTACGAAAGCGAAGTATCACCATTTTTATTTTGCAGTCCGAAGATCCTCTTTATTCTTAATACCTAGTTAAAATTCTCCTAAGAGCAAAGCATTATTCTTTAATTAACTCAGTTTCTTTTTTTTTTATTTATTTTCACTGGATATCTTGATGCCAATGTTGCTCTAAACAATTCAGCCCTGTAAAACTTTTAATAATTTTGCAGGTACTGTTCGCCGTAGGCGGCTGGTGTTCCGGAGACGCGATAGCCAGCGTAGAAAGATTCGACCCGAATACTGTCGACTGGAAGATGGTAGCGCCCATGAGCAAAAGGAGATGCGGAGTTGGTGTGGCTGTGCTAAACGACTTGCTGTACGCCGTTGGCGGACACGATGGACAGAGTTACTTAAATAGCATCGAGAGGTACGATCCACAAACTAACCAGTGGTCCTGTGACGTCGCTCCCACGACGTCCTGCCGGACCAGCGTTGGAGTCGCCGTATTGGATGGTTTCCTCTACGCCGTTGGTGGCCAAGACGGAGTGCAGTGTCTCAATCACGTCGAAAGGTACGGACGATCTTTTACCCTGAAACTTTCCTAAACAAAGGTGACGATTTTTTCTTAAACGTATAACTGTTTAGGTACGATCCGAAGGAAAACAAGTGGTCGAAAGTTTCGCCAATGACAACGCGACGGCTGGGTGTAGCGGTTGCGGTACTCGGTGGATATCTGTACGCCATCGGCGGGTCCGATGGTCAGTCGCCGCTGAACACTGTCGAACGCTACGATCCGAGGCAGAACAAGTGGTCCCAGGTGTCACCGATGTCGACGAGGCGCAAACATTTGGGCTGCGCTGTATTCAACAATTTGATCTACGCAGTAGGTGGCAGGGACGATTGTATGGAGTTATCAAGCGCCGAACGATACAACCCTCACACGAATTCCTGGAGTCCGATCGTTGCTATGACTTCGAGAAGGAGCGGGGTAAGTTCTTCCATAATATAGAACTAAACCAAAATATAAAAAATAAGGTATCACTGTTTTTAGTTTTTTTAATAAATTTTAAAATGATAAAAAACCAAATCTTACTTATACCCAAGTGGAATTGAAAATTTAAAAATCATGAAAGTTGCATAAATCGTTCGAAATTATTTTCAAATATGACGAAATAGAATACATTTTTATTAAATTTTCGCCTTTCACTATTCAAATATTATATCAATACAAGTAAGCGGCCAATCCAGAATTTCCTGTACACCTCACCTACTCACAACTGATTAACATAAAAACTCGTTTTCTGTCAAAAAAATTAGGTCGGCCTAGCTGTGGTGAATGGCCAGCTATATGCAGTGGGCGGTTTCGACGGCACGGCCTATTTGAAGACGATCGAGGTGTACGACCCCGAGCAGAATCAGTGGCGACTGTGCGGCTGCATGAACTACCGTCGCCTCGGCGGTGGCGTCGGCGTGATGCGCGCACCCCAGACCGAGAGCTACATTTGGTAGCTCAGGCCCCCCACTTCAGCCTCCGCGGTGGCGGCTGAATGCACGACGCCTCTGACGACGCCGGTGACCCCAGTGACACCCGTGACACCCCCAGCGCCGATCTCCGCTCCCCTGCAGCCAAGCAACTCTACCAACACCAGGAAGCGATATCGGCGCTCAATGAGCATCATTTAATAGATAATCGCCCCGTCTTTTTCATATTTTTGTTCATATTCATTTTGCGTTCGCATCAACGAGGGTTCATGAAATATTGATCCACTCCGAGAGGACATAGAAAAGTTATCGCGGCATAAAACTAGTGACTATCGGTGGAAAGACTAGTCATGAAAAATTTGTTATTTTTATTGAAAACAATATTTTAATCAAGTTTTCTGGTTAAATATTTACTTATTGTAACTTGAAAAACGGCTCTCTTCTTCTATTCGTACAATTGAAGTATTTTTTTTTATAAGTATTTAAGTTTTTTTTTGTTGTTTCTTTAAAACAATTTTAGTGCAATATTTATTTGTTCGAAATATTTGTAAAAATATCAGCATGACAATTTCTTTAAAATTGCGTTTTTTACTTAATAAAATCGAATGGGATACAAAATTTATAGTTTCTCGTATTTTTAGAAATTAATTAGCAATAAGCACTGTTTGCATAGAATGCACCGCTTTAAATTTTTTTACGGTTTTTAAAATCGAATTCACACCCAATTGTCTTTCAAATAATATATTTCTATGTCCTCTGCACAAAATTATTCATTGCCTCTTCGAATCCTCAAGCCTTATTCTTACTTCAGCAAATTGAGTAAAATAAAGCTCATCAAATATCTCAAACACGTTTATTTGAAATAGGAGCTTTGTATCATTCATTGCTACAACAGGCGTTACTGAGTAATCTGAGCGCATCACTGTCAATAATCAGAGGCGTTAATTGATAATTTTAAAAAGACTTACGTGATCGAATCGACGTAATAATATCGAAACGGCTGACATTCATCGAAAGATGACCATGAAGGCTTATATTGCAAATGAAGGGTCGCTTCCGCGCCCTAAGTCAGGGACTGTTTTAACATAGGTACATCGCAGCTACATTTTAAGCTAAAGTTATAATTTTAAAAAATGTATTATTTAGGGAATTTCGTTTATTTTGTAATGTGAACCGAAAGAAATTTTTTATTTCTACTTAGGTCGAACAATTGTATATGTATTAGCATATTTCAATTTCTTTAGATGAATTTTTGGTTAATAGTGATTTCCACTGCCTAAAAGAAGACGTAAAAATTTCCTTTACTCTTTCTGAAAATTTATTTTTAATATACTTATCCGCTAAAAACACGCATTTTATTTATTTTTTATTTTTAATTTTTATAGAATTTCTTGTGATATGAATTTAAATAAATATACATCCTTTGATCTTACTATCTTTTATCATTTAAATGTCTGTGAAAAAAATTAAATTATTTTTTAAAAAAGTGTTCTACCACTAAAACTAAAAGGTGTCCACTACTTTTCCCATTCTGCCTGAAAGATAAAAACGAACATTTTTTAACAAAAAAACAAACAATATATAGATTGTATAGATTCTGTACAAGATTGTAATCTTGTCATTAACGGATTAATTAAATTATTGTAATTAAGTAATAACAATTAATGCCAAACTTGCTTGATGAAGTGAAAATACATGTGTACTGCTAAAGTAACTTGGAAATAAATGAATTCTGTGTTCAGTCAAGTCAATCTTGTAATGCAAAAAAAGTAAAAAAAAAGCTACATCTGTTTGTATTTTTAAGGCTCAAGTCGTAGAATTAAATAAGTCTGTAATTTTAAAGTTTCAAGGGAAAAATTGAGGAATGCAAGTACCTTTACACTTCTCATTTACACGCATTATTATGCAAATAAATATGAATTAATTAAAGCCCGCGAAAAAGAAGCCAGGATGATGCACTCAGTCACACAATCTAATCTAAAGAATTAAACAACGTATACACCAGAGAATACGTCACAAATTACGTGAGGACTGAAGATACTCGGAAAAAATTTGCGCGTAAGGCACACTTTTTTAAGTTTGTAACAATAACTATGATTGTATATGTACATGAGCAATTAATTTTGTATATACTGGAACAAATCTGTCGAAAGATTTATGAAAAAAATATATTGTTAAAACTGATGCAACAAATCATTGCTTTTTCTATTATTCTTATAATTTTTTATTTTACTTTTATTATAATTGTTATTGCTGCTTCAAATCCCACTTTTATAGAAGTATAGCTATAAACTTAAAATAATTTCGCAATTTCTTTAAAAAAAAGTGCATTAGTTTAGTTCAATTAGAATTAACAAAAAGAAAGTCTATCTTTGAAGAATCATTTGAGTCATCAAATAAGGCTTATTTGATAAAATCACTATCTCGAGCGATAATATGTAAACAAGCCTAAAAGCAGATAAAGGTCAAAAATAAAAAACCGGAATTTAAAAGCCCGCAGACGGTGATTCACGAAGAACAGTTATTAAAATTCGAGCCCACCGCGACGTCATCATATCGATCGCATCGAAAGATCCGTATAGACGCGGCGGCCAATAGCCTGGCGCACATTACAGTCCCGTCCCACCCACACACCTTCACGCTTTCGAATTCCGTATCCGGAGCGCGTCCGTGTGCGAGGCGAGCGTGCGCCGCGTGCACTTTTTTCCGACCCTCCCCCGCGCATCGCCCCCCTCGCCGCGAACGGCTCGATAAAGAAAAGGAGACGACGGGCGCGCGCGGCGCCACCATCGCGGCCGAGAGAACGTCGCTACTGTGAGCTGGCTGGCGCGCGGCGGGGTCGATTTTTCATCCGCGCTGGCTGCACTGGTGTACCAACAACAAAAATTCTGCGCGTGTGGCAGTTTCCTCCGCGCGTGAGGCTCCGTCGCTGCTGATCGTCTGCTGAGCCCGAGGCCCGACGGCTCCCCGAAGGAGGAGGCGCGTGTGCGGTACGAGGCTGCGTGGCTGAGAGACCCTCCCCCCCGCGAAAATGGTGAGGAACCCGCGAGGCGTCCGGACGACGGCCCGTTAATTTATGCGCTCACTCGTGTATTGGCTTATTGCAGGCAGCGATTGGCGAGAAGTTGGCGGCGCTCATGCAGAGGCCTGGCCAGGACCCCGTCGCCAAGGACGACGTGCCCTGGTGGATGAAGTACGCTGGCCGCGGCCTAGGCACCGTTGGAAGTTTCAGTAATTGCATTTTTCGTTTGAACTATACTTGCCTAATTTTCTCCTATACCTTGGGTAGACTGCAGATCACTTCTTGGCCCCTCTTCCTTGGGCCTTTCGACTGGTCTTGATCTCTGGGGAAAGTAACATCTGTTCGCTGGCCCTGAAAACTACGCTTGTACTTTTTGGAGTAGTTCTGCAAGTTTGGAAAAATATTGCGACTGCTAAATTGCTGACTGCTCCAGGAGTTCTTATTTTTCCGACTAACTTTAAAATTTCTATAAAAAGTATCCACTTCTATCTATAAAAAGTATCCACTTCATTTTTTATTCAACCATTACTTTTGTTTAGTATAATCTTACTTTTTATTCAAGTTATAATTGTAGTCTTTAATATGTACCTAAGGTTGCAAGTACATAGATGGTTTTTTTTTCTTTTATATGTCAATCATGAATCACTTTGACAGACATTTTTAATTAAAACGCGTTTTATTCTTATTTTACTAAGCATTATTAAATAAATTAAAATATAAAAAAATATATTAATTAAACTTGGATATGAATGTTAAATTTTTGTTAATAATTTTTTTTGCAATATTCTAGTTAATATGGAAGAGAAAAGTTAGTGAGCCAGTATTATCCTTTTTGTTCAACAACAAAACAAAGAACTCTATTTATAGATGCAGCACAAGAAATACATCTGAACTCAGTTAGCACTTAAAAATTGATTTCAAGACTTCACATTAGCTTAAGTTTTATGATTAACTTTATTTTTTTAATTGATATTTATTTTGTTGAGAGCACTCAACCTGTAGCAACTTTCTACTTTCTACTTTTCTTTCAATTTATACAAATTAAGAATTCTATCTATTTAATATAGTGAAACATTTGTAAATTTGATCCTTTTATTTTTCAGTTGCAATATTTTTGGGAGCATGGAACTGCGCATCAATTTTGCTAGCTAATGTTAGCTGCTTTTTAGGTGGATTATGGCAAATGGTGGCTGGATTTTTGGTTGTTACAGTTGAGGCACCCTGTTGTTGTATGTTTATTGACTTTGTTCAGAATTTAAGTGAACGGATTGATAAGCGACCTTATTGGAATCGAGCAGCAGTTTATTGCGCGTAAGATTTTGCAGTTTTATACCCAAAATTCATAGCAAGGAAATTATTAAAATAAAAAAATAATATAATTCATTTTTATGACAATTACAGAATAGCAGTTCCACCAATCTTCCTGTGTCCTGGTCTAAGCACTATATTTGGATGTGGATTGATATTCGCTACAGGCGTAATTTATGGAATGATGTCTGTTGGCAAAAAGTAAGTAAAAAATATGAATATAGATCATTTAGTTGCAGTGAAGATAAAAGAATAATAAAAATTAACCATTTTTCGCTTCATAAGAATTACATAACACTATTTAATGTTTGCTTATCATAAGTACTGTAAATACTATGCACAAAAATTTGCTTTGTGTGGTTTTTGACGATTGAAGTTAACTTACATGCACTAAATTTTATGTTTAAAATGAATTAAATTTCAATATCAAAATAAGCTATTTCAGCTTATCTGAACTTTTATTAGTTCAATGCAAACTAAAAAAAGTCATTAATGTACATGACTAGGTTGATTATAGATTGACATACCTACTTGCTGTGTATCACTTTAGCTGATGAAATGTCTTAAGTTATAATGTCAATAATAACAAAGATAATAACTTATTGGAAAATTTTCTTTTATTTTCTTTTTACAGTATATGATACACAATTATAAAATAGTAATATGAAATTTAAAATAACTAATTTTTTATTATTAATTCAATGGTGATGGACATTTATTTTTTATCACATATATCTCTGATCTGACTTTTTTATTTACTTTCAACTATAAAATAAAATGATGATATAAAAAAAGAGCAAAGGTGGAGTATGTGTAACTGTTAAATGTGTAAAATAACAGAGGTAGCGGGGTTGATACAACCGGCCTGCCAACATCACAAGTTGGCTCACCTCAAGAACCAATGCCACCTGGTGATCATCACACTACTCTTATGGAGGATCCTGATGTTTGGAGGCCAACATAAGCTGCAAAAACATTAATCGCACTACTCCACTAACCAGGCAATAATAAAACACTGTCCATATTATCCCACGCTTGTTCATACCCTTGTACATATCATTAAGAAATTTGAAACGATAGACAAATTTCGTTGATATCATGTAATTACGACGAGGCTGTAGTTATTTTTGCTTAAATAAGATTCTGGAAAAAATTATCGAATTGAAAATACCAAAAAATATTAAGTACTTTTTTGGGAATCTGCTTTAGTGTGAAAACTTTTTGCTTGCGCTTGTTTGAAAAATTTTCTTTTCCTTTTATTAATATCTACTGATTTGTTTATGTAAATTAACTATTTTTATATTTACAGTGGAAAATTGTGCATCTATTATTTCTTAGATATTTATTGACATTTGTCATTCTTTTCAGAACAATTTCTAATTTTACTTCAAGTAGAAAATTTATTTATAGATGGTTAATTAATTAAATGTGTAGTTATCTACTTTAAAAAATTTAAAATACTTTAAACAGTTGCCTTATTAATTTACGTATTTATTTCACAGGGCATCGAGAGATGAAATGAGAAATGCAGCTGCCACTGATTCACAAGGAATTTCATCAAACAACAAATCAACATTAGTTGAAAATGCTCAGCCAATGGGTTTAAGCGAGAGACCTGACAGCAATGTTTGACCATAGAATTCAGTCCATGGAATGATTGTGCGTGATATCAAGTGTAGAAGTCAAACACGGGAATTTCTTAGACTTTTTAAGTTTTTAAATTACTTGAACTGTAACGTAAGATTTATTTATTATCGTTAGGTCGTTTTGATTCAATGAGTTTTCCGTGAGGGAAAACGTTAGTGAAAATTAGTGTTATTTTTAGCAACTCTTTGATGAAAAATTTATTTAAAGTTATTTAATTATTTAATTTAACTTAAATATGCTATTGATCGTAATAACTTCTAATCACGTTATATTAACGTATTAAATGTTAATTTCTTTTTCACCTACGTTTCCCTACTGTTAGCAATTTCTCATTTTTTAATCGAAAATTTCGTGATTTAAATTCTTCCATTCTGTCTTCTGCTATGCGCTAATTATAGTTATTTTTTTATTAACTATTTTTTTTTTAATTATTTTTTAAGCTCTAGTGAACGATAAGTTGATGAAAAAGTTTTTATTCTTTTCTTGGCACAAATTGAATACTCTCCTCTAATCAGAATCTCGCAGGTTAGAACCTGTTAGATAGATCAATTGAAAAATCCCTTCTAATTCTAATATTCGAAATTCTAATAAAAATGTCAATTACCTTCCTCTCCCCTTTTCAAAAGTAGTTTCGTACTTATGATTGAGATTCAACTTCTGACAGTCTTTTCCCAATAATATAAAATACAATTGGATGAAATACAATATAAAAAAGAATATATGTATGTTACTGTTGTTGATCTCATTACTGTTTTAAGAATATATTTTTACAAAATTTTAGAGATTGCTATTCAGATATAAAAGAAACATTGAAGCTGGATCAGACTGTCATTAGTTTAAATTAAATTTTGTTTAACATCTTTTCTACAAAGATTTGCCATGATCAAAGACTAGCTAAAAGAACACTCAGTTTAAGTCCAGATTGTCAATTTCTTCCTAGACATTCCTATTAATTTTTAGGGATTTATATTTATTAAGAGTGAAAAGACTTGGGGACTGGTTATTATCCACTGATGTTTAACTTGCGATTCGGAATCTGGTATCGATGTCCTGGTTACGTTTACATAACATTAGATTAGCCGTGGCAATTGTCTCCTATGTAGATAAAAATTTTCTCCTGCAGAAATTTTTCTCTAAAAAAAATAATTAAATCGTTTGTTTTAGAAGTACTTTATATTAGATTGCCCGTTTTATCCTTTTTTGTACGCGCATAGTTTAGATTCTTTTTTAAAGTGATGTACGCCAAAATGACTATTCAAAGTAATTGCCAGAAACAGAAAAACGAGATGATGTAAATTTTAATGTTTTTAACTGTATATTTTTTAAAAATTTGTTTTCCTGTTGACGATAATAGATTGCAGTCCATAAATACTTTACAACTCTACGTTACGAATAAACGATTTGATTGTACATAAAAAGAAACATCACTGCTAAATTTGGAGAAACTCTTCTGATGGAGAGCATATAGACAAATACTTCCTAACAGAATACATAAATACATTTCACAAACTGACCCAAGTCTCATAAAAGATTTAGCAAAGATCGAATTTTATTTCATCAGTCAGCATGAACGTGGCCTCCTTAAGTACATCATAGGTATAAGCTTATTATAAATAATAAAAAATTTAGTGTGTAAACATGGAATAAAAGACTCTTCAAGTTCATAATGAACAGCGAGAGATAAAGGGATGAGTGAAATGAATGCAGCATATCGTTTGCTATTAGTTGTGATAAAGGAACTGTACGTTTATTTTAAATCAAGAACATGCTAGTTTTTATTTCGATTATGTTTAGTTTAAAAAATAATTATATACTTTAGTATCCGGGCTATCTTAATAAGCATGACTTCCAAATAAAGCGAATTATATGTAAATTTCGATGTTATAATTTATAAGCGATAATTTTGTGACTTCTGAATAGTCGTTTCGAGCGTAATTTTTCTGAAAAACATTACATATAAAACATTACATATAAATGTCCATTTAGGCAATTTATCGACTATTTATATGTAATATTTTATAATCATAAAAGAATTAGCTCGATAACATTATATCCATTCATTATAAAGAAAACTCACTCTATTTGTACATCATTTTAAAAAATGTATTAATATAAAAGGTAGATGAGGTCAAAGTCTGTCGTTTGTATGACACAGCTAGATAATATATTCGTGTTTATCGAACGCCACCGAACGTAGCGAAAATCGATTAGTGAATGATTGTTAAGCTGATGTTGGTAGGCGCGCGGAATCAAGCGATCCGCCCAGTCGCAAGAACTAAATACATTTCTCGCGGTTAGCATGTGTAAAGTAAGAAAAAAAAGGCAACGCCTATCGTTGACCATGTCAAGGCCAATAATCGACTGTAAAAAAATTTCATCGTTCAGTAAACCATTGTTGTTCTTGAAGAAAAAAACTGAATATAAAGAATTCATAGCGACGCCCAAAGCAAAAAAAAGTGTACAGTGAACATTTCTGTTTATTCGGAAAATATAAGGAAACTATATCACTTCGTTTTTTTATATTTTTTTTTAGTTTTCTTTTTTAAATGAAAAACATATTCACTGGTTTTATCAGTGATAGGTTTTTAAACGAAATGCCAACGTTTAAAATAACGGTAGAAGTATTAAAAGAGAATTCCACGAGTAATTGTAATGTGCAATAAAAATTTGTCAAAATTCATCGTTGCTTGTGTATTATGCTGTTCTTGAAAGGCAACATATTGATTTCTGAAATGAAGATTTGAAAGATTTCCGCGAGAATGATGTTTGTGTGCATTAGTTATCATTGACACGTATGAATACACATGTTATAACAATTGTAATTATTATATTTAATCGAATTTTATGAACTTTGAGAGTTCATTGTGTATGTATGTAATGAAATTGTCAATATATCGATATTAAATATGGATAAGTACACAATCTAAGGGTCTTTATTTCTTCCTTGCATTTCCTTTACTTTAATAATTATTTTGTAATACTTAGTTTAATTTTTAAAAAAAGCAAACTTCTATTTAAAAAATTGAAGTTCATAAAAAGGCGCGCGAAAAGCGCCACAAATAGATGTCAATTCTGACATACTTCATGGCAGTGAACATGTGACTACTTCAGATATTTAGACTTTCCTTTAAGTTTCAATACAGTGACAGTAATAAAAAATAGTAGTATCAGTAAGTGTAAATATTAAATTACAATATTGTTGGATTTTTTTATAAAGTATTGATTTCTTTGCATTAAATATTTAACTAAAATAATTTGTCATTCTTATAGTAATTTGGAATACAAAATATAAAAATGGCCCTCTCTTATACAAGGTAAATATGATAAATATTATAATAAGTAAATAATTCCATGGAATTTACCATTATTAAATCATTTAAATTGGTTGATTAGACTTTTGTGCAGACGTTCTGTGGATCTCCGAAGTTTTAGATGTTTGTATACTTCAAAGTAAGTTATATAATAATAACCTATTGCTTTTGATTAAAATTTTGTTGACATTTTAACTTATTATGTCTTATGGTTTCATAGTCCAGGACGCATTAGCACAGCATTACCAGCATCGCAAGCAACAACTTGTGAAACACACGATGAGAAAAATATGCGGTTAAAACGACCCATGTCTCCTCACTTAACGATATATCGCTTTGAGCTTCCAGCCAATATGTCAGTATCACATCGAGCCACTGGTATCATATTAGGAAGCTATTCCGTACTCCTTGGTCTTGGTAATTAAAATTTATATTCATTTCTAAAATTTGTATGATTTTTAAAAATTTAAATAAGTTAAAAGAATAAAACATCACTTCATCAGGTACATTATTTATTCCTGGAGGAATTCCCTGTATGATTGAATCTATAGCTTCATGGGGATTACCAGGACCATTGCTGTTTTTGGGAAAAGCAGCATTTGTTTATCCATTAACTTATCATTATTTTAATGGAATGAGACATTTGGTAGTACAAATTTTAATTCTTATAAATATTTGAATTAATCTGAAATTAATACATGAATATTTTTCAGTCATGGGACATGGGCAAATTCTTAACAATTAAAGATGTCTACACAACAGGGTGGACTGTCGTTGCTCTATCAACTATTGCTTCATTAGTTTTGGCAGCTATGTAAATTTTCTTTTTTCAAATTATGAAATAATTAAGGCACTGTACCGTGTAAAATAAAATTATTTATTACAAAAAATATTACAACTTAATCTTATGGATAATAATTTAAAATATAAAACAGAAATGATCTAAAGAGATTTTTTTACACAAATCCCTCTAATGAAGCAGCCATAAATTTCTTATATATAGACATAAATTTAGCAGCAAATGCTTCCAAGTGAAAAATTACTTTAGAACCTTGATGCATTCTATGTTCATATTCTGCTGCAATAGTTGCAATTTGAATTTTTAATTCTAAATCACAATTTTTTGTAACTTCTTGTAATAAACCTTTAAAAATAACATCTGTAGGAATTGCATGAGTCAGTAGCTCATAAAATCTACTTCTTACTTCTAACAATTTCTTTGGACTTTGTTCAGAAACCATGAGATTTGCAATACCTCTAATATAAATTTGCCAATCTGGCTCTGTAATTTTTTGATCTGCAGTAAATGGATATCTGAAAATATTGAATTTATGAAATTTTATTTTAATTTAAATAAAAATATTTTAAAATTATTAATAAAAGTTTAAGTTACTAATATTTTTCATTCATATCCTTTTTTAACAATAAAACGAAAGAAATAATATAAAAAGAAATCTTACTGTTCAACTTTACAAGCCTCCAACATTAAGATAGCTCTTCTTAAATTCCTTCCACTTGATTCTGCTACTTTGTTGGCTAGTTCATCAGGAAGATGTAAACTTTCACGTTTGGCTACCATCTGTAATATATCCTTTATTTCATCTATTGTTGGTGCTGGAACTCTGATTCCTAAACATCTAGATCTGATGGCGGGCAATACTCTTGATGTTGAATTGGAACAAAGGATCAATCTACAAGTAGCAACATACTTTTCCATAGTTCGACGAAGTGCATGCTGTGCATCTTTTGTCAAATGATCAACATTTGTTAACAGTACCACTAAAAAAATAAATATTACAATTTTAAAATCTGTTTACAGAAAAAGAAATAGAGTTTAAAAAATATTTTATATTAATTTTTACCTTTAAATTCTTTCTGACCAGTAGGATCAATTTGATGTGTTTGAGCAGTTGTTTTTACAAGATCCATAACGACTACTCTATCATAAATACCAACATCACTAGGATTGACTTCTATGTGATAGTTACTGCTGATTGTCATGATTTCAAGTTTTTTCTTTGATGGAGTCTAAAACAAATTAATTAATTAATCACATAAATAGTAGTAATAAAATAATCTGATTAATTTTTAATCACAAAAGAAAAAAGTACAAACTTCGAACTGCATTGACTCCATTCGTAATTTTTCAACTCCACTTCCGTAAAGTTCTCTAAGTAGGCACATTATTCGAGTCTTTTTTCCAGCTCCAGGAGGTCCATAAATTAATAAATGAGGGAAATCTCCTTGTTGAACCTTTAAAAATAATTCATTGTAAACATTATAATGCACAGTATCTTTTACTAAAACCTTACTCCATTTCAATAGTTACGGTACATAGTATGAACAAATTTAATTTAAAATTAAATTTTTAATTCCAAAGTATAAACTAAACTCATTGTTACTACAATTAACTTTAATTATACTGAAACCGGCTTCCCGCAGAAAGTTATGATTTAACCTCTTTCAACTAGGGCCTTTTGATTTTGAATTGTAGTTACTTGCCATATTTTTCAAGCGTTGCGCTTGATCCGTATGATAATCTGATTTTAAAAGATTTGTAGGTCGATATTTATCCACCCAAAGAGACATTTTTGCGAGTAAAATTTATATTGTTAACTCTCAGTCTTCAATCAAACAATGCAAGCAGACCGCAAACTTTCGATGATTCGCGCCAAAATGGTTAATGGCGACCCAGGGATGGCACGGGTAGGAGCCAGGCGGAGAAATTTAGAAGCTGAAGTAGCGTAGTTTTCTGTTTTAGTCTGTTTTAGTTTTATCTTTTACATTTTACTTTTTACAATTAATTTTACTTTAGACACTTTAAAAAATAAATAAATTGATACAAAAAATAAAATATCTTTAAATGATTTTTAACGGACACTAAATTAATGAAACAATAATAGCGAGGAAATTATTGAAAAAAATGGAGTTCATCTAATAAAAAATAAATTTCTGCTTTGTTATAAGAATTATTAAAATAGATGAATAAATTAATAAATTGATTAAGATTATAACATTCTCAAGAAGTTTATTGTTATTTGTTGTATATCTGAAATTCATGAATTAAATAGTAAAGATTAAGTAGTAAAGGTATGTGCATAGTAAGACACATCTTATTTAAATGCAGCAGCTATTATTATAGCGATACCTGCCATTTTTAATCAATGGAATCAAACTTTATTTATAATTATACACTTTAATAAATTATTATTAAATTGCTCGAATGTCCTGCCTAATTGCGTTAAAGAAAATTTTTTACTACTTTTATTTATTTTTTTATGCATTGAAAATAATAGCCAATCCTTGTGCGCGAATTCTTATGCAATTACTTACAAACAATAATTGAACAATTTAAAAGTATTAATTCCTTAATGCAGCGACTTTCTTAGGCGTTCTCCGTGTGATCCGAACTCTGCTCTGCCATCAGGGCATAGCCTGTGTGCATACCTCCCGACCGCTGTGTCATCCCTGCCGTTTCAAGCATACTTACCGAGAGTGCCGGGGGAAACTTTATATATATGTGTATGCAGCAGTGGATGCTAAATCCAGAAACGCTAGATGTCGAGAATAGCGCTAATGAAACCGCATTCATTATAAGGTGTTGAGGGCGTTAATATTTCCGCGTAATTAAAAGACGCCAGAGTTATTCGACTTCTGCGAATTATTAACTCTCGATGATTTTTTGTTCTTGGAAATAGTTTGATTTTCTGAGAAAAATGCTAATTGATCGTGGAAATAATTTTGGGGATGCTTTGTGAAGAAATGAAGGAGGGATTCAAGGAACCGAACATTTGTCACCCTTAAAATTGCAAAAAAAATCTGCAGATTGTACTATACAGTTGGCACGTGGGAAAAGATTTATTTACGTTAGAAAATTCACTTTTTTATACGACCTAAGAAATTTTATGAACGCTATGTTAATTATGTTTTTTCGCGATTGTTATAGAAGTTCGGCGCGGTATATTATAAGTAGAAACAGACGGATACGGTAAGACATTGAGTTTTAATAAGTATTTTAAACTTTTCTTGTCAAGTAAAATAGTCTAGTTATTTTTTGTTTGAATATTTTTCATTCTCTAAAGTGTAAGAGCTTATGCAAGTTTCATACGTTGTGTATGTATATACCATTGTCTATAATACATACTTTGGCCTTAAATAGAAAAATACTAATGAAATAATTATCGCATAATTTCCACAACAATAACAATAGATTTAAGGACCTAATTCGTATAGAATTTAATTAGCTCAATTAATCACATTATTTTTATTTTCTTGTGCAGTGAAGTTTAAACGAACCTTGATGTATAAAGAGCAACAATATGTGAAGACTGAATGTAAAGTTACAAAATTTTGCGAAAGCAAATTAAGTTACTTGGAAACAAAAAATTAATGATTATAAGAACATGATTAAGAAAATAAAAAAAGCAAGAGTTACATAAATAGTTATGCGCAATAAATTGTTATATATATTGTTATAAAAAAAAGTGTTTATACATAGAAAGTATTAATATATTTATTATTTATGAAGAAATACGTTTTAAATTATTTATGTTATTAAATCAATTAGAAAAGTTGTCTATGCACGAGTACAACAGCTTGACTTAAATCGCGCTTGCTGTGTCTTACCGCACACATACCTTAACTACTTAAAGACCGCTGTTCCCATTCGCGCGCGGAGCGAATGCACTGCATGCCTAAGTGCTCGCTCGAAATACGCGTAATCCACTTAACTTGTCACCGTATTCGGTAACCTTGGTACATTTAAAAAAGCAGTAGTCTTTTTTTAACTTTTAATTAATTTTTAAAGACTCTGCGTTCTGCAGTTTGAAAAGAAATTTCTTCGGGAAGGGGAATCGAAAGTTCAGTAAATTCTCCGTTTTATTGGCTGATCAAGACCGCCGTCTCATCCCAGTGATACAGATTCACCGGACATAATGAAAGAACGTCGTTGCAATATAATTAAAAAAGTTTATAATCGGCCGTTAAATCGCGATAGCATCAAATTCCCGATTTAAAGACCTCGGCAAGGCATTTCAATTTACGACCTCGCTAAAATCCACGCTGACGGTCCAATAAATTTCCTCCAAAAAAGAAACACCGTACCCTCATTTAAGCGACTTTTTATTCGATCTAATCGACGTCTACCGTCAACACCCCCTTACCCAGCCACATCAACCGGTTCAGCGACAACCCGCTCCTTTCGCCTGCGCGCCTACATCAATCAAAAAGCGACCAATCATACCCCCGGCGAAAAAAAGCGTATCAAAGCGCCGATCAAAGGGGACCGTGATAGAGAGAGAAAAAAAGAGCGCGCGAGCCTCAAACATCACGGAGGCCGTTGTGCGCACAGTCGATTTTCCGGCTGGCTCGGCCGGCGCGTACGGGGCCTCGCTGTCCGGCGCTTGGGCAGCTGGCTCGCTCGCTCGCGGTCGCTGGCTCTCTGGAAAAGCCGAGGCCACCGGCGCGCCGCGGGGGAAAAGCCCTCGCCTGTGCAGCCGGCGGCGGCGGGTCGACCTATTGATTTTCCTGGCGCGCGCGACACGCCGGCGCTGCGCACGCACCTCTCTCTCTCGCTCTCGCTCCCCGCCGTCGGGCGCGTGCACACGCAGCGAGAAAGAGGTGTGCAGGACGCTCCGCGTCGGGAGAGCCGACGGACAGAGAGGGAGCGAGCCGTCGCGGTCGGCCCATTGAGCCCGCGGGGCGCAGCCCCACGGCGCGCTCCTGCGTAGGCGTCGTTTGTGTCAACGCACGAGGGTCCTGCCCCCCTCCCCCGCGCGCGGCTCCCTTTGTTTCCTCGCGCACCTGTGCGAGGGAGCGCCGGGGAGAGAGGGAGACACGCGCCGAGGGAGAGAAAGAGAGGCCGCCAGGCCAATAGCGGGGGTCCGCGCCCCCCACCCCGGCCGACGCGGGGGGGCGAGCCGCGCGGGCAGCCGCCGCCGCAGCATCAGTCGTCTCGCGGCGAGCACGCAGGGCCGACCAGTCGCAGAAGCCACGCAGCGCACCGCCCGCGGAGAGCAGGAGCCCACCAAGAGGCAGGAGCGGCAACAGCGGAGCGTAGCCACGAGGGAGATGCGGAGCTGCTGCCCGAGGACGGCGGAGCCTGGCCGGCGGCTCGGCTAGTCTGCGTACGACCGCGCGCACGCACCAGTACGCGCTCCCGTTCCCTCGATCCTCCTCCCCCTGCGCCCCTCGCTCTCTTTCTCTCTCGCCACCTCCGGCTCTCCCTCTCTCTCTCTCTCTCTCGCGGTCTCTCGCCATCGGCGAGGTTACACATCGATCGAGCGCGCCACCGGCCACTTCCGCCCCGTCCGCAGGAGTCGCTCGGCCACGTGGACGAGCTCGGGCCCGCGGCTGCTGCGGCCCCAGTGAGTGTGTGTGCGCGAGTGCCGCGGCGCGGGGGAGCCGAGGCCCCTGCCCTCCTGTTTTTTTACCGAGCGGCGCGGGAGGGCCTCGCAAGGGGCCGACAACGGCGGCGCGACGGCAGATGTCAGGATGCCGGAACAGAGCAATGACTATCGGGTCGTGGTCTTCGGCGCCGGCGGCGTCGGCAAGAGCTCGCTGGTACTGCGATTCGTGAGGGGCACCTTCCGCGAGTCCTACGTGCCGACCATCGAGGACACCTACAGACAGGTACGACGGATCACGGAGCCTGACGACGATCTGGAAGATGGATGGCTTACATCTTATTTTTTTTTTTGTTATTATGTGGTTTTTGTGTGCTCTTTTTTGGTTTGTTTTTTTTTTTGGTCGATGGATATGAAGGAGGCCGAGGAGCAGCTATGACTGGCCGCTTGTTGATCCCGCTGGATGTGCCTGTGTGGGCTGCTTTTTTCCTTCTTAGCTTGGCGCTTCGACTCGGCGGGCCTTTGAGCGGGAGCCGAGTCGGGATTTCCGAGGATTAGTGCTTTTGACGGATTTCCTGAGGCGATGAGATGTTGATCTTGCGAGCGGGGGACGCGGGAAACTTGCCGAGGCTCGGCTGAATTTCGTTCGTTTCGTTTATCAAACGAATGAATTTTATATTTGCCTCTGTTTGATCGCTCGCGATGTTAGTTTACTTCTTTATCTAATAGGGAAGCTTTTCGAGGTCATTTATTATAGCTATGGTTTCATTTTTCAAATACTCTACTGAATTTTTTTTTTCTAGAAACAAACAAGTAGTATAATCGTTTGTTTGTATTTTCATGGGTAAATAGTATTAAAAATAGAAAAAATATTTATCATTTTTTCCAATTAATTTTGCAATACATTGAAACAGTAATAATAACGAAAATTATACGTTGCCTTTGTATTTTTATTACAACCATTCGTAATTCGAGATCGTGGGAATGCTGTGCTGGAGCATAGAGCATGAAATAACACAAAAGTCTGATTACGTTCATATTATCTCAACGCGTACGATAAACTCGTTAGCGGAAATGAATTGTAAGGCCAAAATAGCATTTATTTGAGTTTTATAATAAGTATACAAAAAAGAAATAATTAAACACATCCTGTTAAATAATTCTCATTTCAAATAATTACAAAATATTTCGTTTTGCGATTTCACTCCAAATATTAATGAAGCATCTCCATTAATTTAAATTATGAAAATACAGTGAATCCCTTAATTAAATATAGATAATGTTATCGCAGACTTTTGCATAATAATAAAGATGATTCGATTAAATATTTGAATAACGCGATTGACAAATAATCTCCATTCGAATTTTGTTTAATAAACGCGTCAAATAGTTAATTATTTCCGAATAAAATTGAACTAACGCCAAAACGCGAGAGGGCTGCATTCAAAAGTTATATTTAAAATCCGCTGACCAGCGAAATCCGCGGTCTCGTTGAATACATACTTGGGATTGACTGCTTTTCAATCAATATTTTTTTAACGATAGCATATGATTCAGAATCCGCGCTTTCGTCATATCCTCTTTTGCGGCTTACATAAAGCTCGTTTGTGATCGGAGTAATGACAAATAAATATTTAAAATATCAATATCAATTTCGATATCTTTATAATTTCAATATCAATAAAACGAGGATTTCGAGATCTTTGTAATAATCTAATGCAACGATTTTACATAAATTGCAGGGAACTACTATTCAACGGAAGTTTGTTGCTAAGGTTAAAGCTTCAGTGTTTATTGACATTCGCGATAAGCTCTTTTTAAGGAAACAAATCTGACAGCTCATGCTCTAAATTTGAAAGTAATTAAAGTAAAAGCGGCTTTTAGTTCAAATGCAGATAATCAAAAGTTTAGAGTTATGCTCGCTTTAACCAGCCTGCGTTTGTAGTCCTTGCATGTACAATCGTTCTAAATAAAAACAAAAAAAAAAACAATTACTGCATTTTTTAATTAATTTTCAGCCGAGCTTTTCACGACCTAAATTTTATCGCCCGAGCTTAATTTAAAAGGATATCAGAGTAATTACAGTCAAAGCGCTAATCCCCGTGAAATATTATTACACTTTTTTTAAACTGCACACGCTTTGGAATGAAAAGTTTTCGGGGCATTTATAGAACACGAGTGAAAAATCTTAGTAGACTCAGCAACCCTCGTGAAAATGTGCTTTTTTGTTTCTTATATTAAGCTACTCAGGCGGCACAGTAGAAAGAAGAATGTCAAACATTTGAATACCAAATTTGCGTGCTATGCGAGATGCAGATTTCCGTGAGCTAAATAAATGACGCCTCTTTTTTTTTGTGTAATCTAAAAAAATTTCAGCAGTTCAGTAAATCACGTCTTTTAGACACTCAAAAAAAAAATCGACTCGGTCGTTGAAAAAGACAGGAAATTAATTTCCGACCATCAAAACCACGTCAAAAAGAAAACGAACAAACCCCTCGCAATTGACACTCTGACTAACCCGGCGTTAATTTCTCTCCACCTAAAGCACACCCGAAACGACCCCCGAAGAGGCGGCAAACTCCATCAGCGCGCGAGCCTCTCGGATTTCACGAAAATTCACGACAAAATCGCGCCGCTTGATTTTCCGCGAAAGTTTCGAATATCCTCGGGGGAGTAAACGCGACGAAAACGCGTCGGAGGGTCTGCGCGCGCCGAAGGAAGTCGCTCCATCAAAGGAATCCGGCCCTTTTAAGGGAGGCGCGCGCGCGCGCGCGGGAAAATAAATGGAAAGCGAGTGTAAGGTATCGATTGTGCGGAAGCTATCGGGCAGACGGAGAAATTGATGCGGCTGTAGGGGGGAAACGAGGTGGGAGGGGTGCGGGGCGGCTTAATCGCCGCGACGCCCCCGTCGGCGCTTAAAGACCGCCGGCCGCGACTGCGTGCGGCCGCCCGTAAATCCGCTCGCGCGGTACGTACGTGTGTACGCGACGACGTTGAATTTACGATTGGCGGCGCGTCAATGTTACCGCGGGCTTTTCGACTTCGCGGAAACGGCGCGGAACCAGGCCAATGGCGGGCATTACTTTTTCATCGTTTCATTATGTAGAGGCCGGCCGGGAAGCGCGATTGATCTGTTGTTCCAATTAAAGGCTTAACAATGCGGAGCGGAGGGAAAAAAAAAGAAGAAGTTTGTTCGGTGACGATTATAGCCGCGGGTCGCATTAAGCTTTCACGCTTTTTCGCTGTTCATTGTTCTCTTTTTTTTCTCTTTTGAGAATCGGAGGAAACTTTTACGCTCGGTTTGCAGTGCGAATTTTCAAGTTTGCCTTTTTTTTGAGTTTGTCTACATTCATATCTATCGGTAGAACTATTGTTTACTTTTGAGATATTTACCCTTTTTGGGTATTTGCAGAATTTTTTTGTATAAAGAATTGTAGGTCGCATCCTTTTTAAGCTTGGAAAAATCTAAGTTAAATAAAGCGTATTAAAATTGAAATATTTTTATTTAGAAACATTCAAATTATTATATTGATTATTTTATTAAAGATTTTAACCGACGAAAATTAAATGATAAAAATTCTTACTTGGAAAGTATCTCACCTTTATGTTATTTTCATTTTTTACGTTATTTTTTTTGTCCTTTCGTTTTATATGAAACTTTTTAAAAATATACTTTTTGCAAAGTGCGGCATTAGAAATTTGAAGCATTAGTCTGCAAAACGTGGACTTTTTTTGCTCATTACCCATCAATTTTTTCACGCAAAACACCCAATTTTCCCTTCGGGCAATGAAACAAGCAAAATGTAAATCAACGTCCATCCGCGTTAAAGAAGAAAGAAAAGAAAAAAAAAACGAACACCGGCAGTTTTGAAGATAAATTTTCCAGCACGAAGTATTGTCCTCCCGTATTGACGTTGCGTGGCGGGCAGGGGTGGCGGAAGGGGGGCGGGAGGATGGCATCGCGATATTTGCATAGTGCAACGGGTGGCAGCAGTCCAGCGAGGTGCAATATTTACATTGCTTCACTTGTAAGCCCCGCCGGCGGGGCAAAACACGTCTTTGCATAACCTATGCGCGCCCGTAAGCACTGCGTAGTCGGAGCCGGTGTTATGACAGGCGCTGTTTACTCGAGCCGTAAAATCCCGATCGCGGCGATGGATTATGTATAGCGATGTCGCGGTCCCGCCGCTAATGACGCCTTTAAATATCGCGCGCTTCATAATTTATCCAGACGGATATTGCAAAGTATCGGTGATTTTTTTTCTTTTTTTTTTTAACGAAAGTGGTTTGTGTATCGGGAGTGTTTGCGCGGTGTACATTTTTTATAAGTAAACTTTGTGATTAATTGATCGATCGACTCGGCTGTGTACAGGGCGCGTTAGCGAACGATTAATTTTAAATTGTACACGTTGTTTACCGAGAGATTCTGGGACCATTTATATTTTTATTTTTAAGCGACGCGAAATTTTCGTTTAAAAAGGTTCGAGAAAAATGATCGACTCGCATAATGAAAGCGCATATATTTGGCTTAAAAAATTTAAAAGGGCGAGTACAGAGTGCGCGGAGAAACTTTTGAACTAGTTAAATAATGCGAATTAAAAGAAATTTAACAAAAAATGAGCAACATATTCTTGTTAAAAGGAAATTTTTCAGTTTAAAAAAGTTGGAAGCTCGAGCACAGTGTGCGGGGAAACTTAATTTTGACGCTGCATTTCATTTTCGCTATAAAAAGGCGCATACGCGGGCTTACTTATCTGGAGGTGAACACTTTATGAGTAATTTGGCCGGTAGGCCTCTTTATGCGCTCTTATACTTCCGTACATGCCACGAGATTAAAATCCAACAAATGGTTCAATTGACCTAAAATTTAGCTGCTACCCTCACAAAGTATGTATTCTTGGATCTGACCTTTTCCCTATAGAGGAAAACTTATTGTGCCTATTTTTAAAGCTCATATTATTTTCAAAATCGAACTTTATAAAATATATAATGAGGCTTATTCAAAGTATTGAATTGCGGAGGATCAAGTTATAACACTCATGCATATTTAATACATTTTTTTTACGAAAGCTCCGTTCTCTTTATTGAAACTTCAATTTAATCTCAGATTTTAAAATTAAATTTAGAGCTCGGTGATACCATTTTCTACAGTCTTGTATGCTTCCACGATTTAATAATTATTCCGTGAAAATAAAACAATATTTTAATATTTGTATAATTTTTTAAAAACATACGTAGTAGCTCTTAAAAAATGACTCGACGGCATATTTTTATCTTTTAAATAATTATATTATTTTCAAGTGAAAGTTTGATTTGCACAGTTATTTATACGCGTGTGTGTACCAAAGGAATGCAAATAGTTTAAAAAGTAAAGCCTTTAAAAAAACATCGAAACTCTACGTCAATTTGTACTTACGATACTATAACATGTTAAATTACTTACTTCAAGGTACTTCTAACACGTGAAATAATTAGCACAACAAGCATTATTTTTTCATATAGTTGCGGTTGTTTAGAACTTCAATGTTCTAATTGTGTTGAAACTATGAAGGAAAGCTCGTGATAATAAAGCTTTTTAACGATCTATAAAAGTGCATTTATATTGGCTTATGAAAAGCTAGTCATTTTCAATAAGGCGACACTGCAAGTAATTAATTACCCGCGCAATACTTTACAGTTCATGTAGACAAAACGTCGCGGTTGATTAATTGTTTAGCTTGAATTGAAAGGCAAATTTTTAATTTGATCTTATTCAAGTATTAATAATTGCCGTGATAATCTCTCGTGGCTTTTGAAAAAAAATTGCACAAATATTTATCTCGATTTTTTTATTCACACGCTAATTAGCGTCGTTCGTGACCTGTGCATTGATCTAAATCTTACGCATTTAACAGCAAAGATTTAGTGTCGTATTAAATTTCACGTGTTAAAGCGTGCATTTCTTTATCCGCGTTTTTTAAAATGAAATATACGTCAGTTTAAAACGAAATGCACATCGACTATTTCTCGTATCGGAGAAAGATTTCATTTATTTAATCGAATAAGTGCATTTTATTATTCAGCCGTCAATCCGCTCCCCGTTTATTTTCAAAAAGCGAGGCAAATTTCTAAAATTAATGGTCAAATCGATCGCGCCCTTTCTGTATTTTATAAGAGCTATTATCGTAAAAATCGATAAAGCTCCTTATTATATTCCCTCTTAAAAGTGTTATCAGCTCCGTCTAATTCCGAAATGCAGCGCACCCCGGCCCGCCTCGTTAGCCGGCCGCGCGGAATAAAAAGTAAAAGCGTGTAAACCCGCCGGCGAGGCGTATAAAGCTTGGGGAAAACAACTCATTTTTCCTTATCGACCGACTCGCCGCCTATACTGCGCATTTTTCGAAGGCCCCACCGCCGGGGTACTCTCCGTAAAATCGTAATCAGCGTCGGCGCATCGCCGCGAGGCCCGGCCGAAATTCCCCGCGGCTCCCCTATTAAACACACGTACACGCGCACGAGAGTCCGCAGTGCCGCGCAATTGAAAAAACTTCCCCGCTCCGCGGTGCACCCTCGGCGCCCACGCGCCAAATCGGGAGAGAGCCACTTCCGCACGTACGCGGAGGCCCTCTCCTTCCTTTTTTTTTTCGCGTCGTCGCGCGACGCTTATTATCTCGCGGCGATATCGGCGTGAAAGGCGGAGTAAAAAAAGAGGAACGAAAGGCGAGCCCGCGTGGGGAGCGGGCGCGGCTCCCCGAGGTCGTCATTATTTTTACGAGGCGAAGACGCGCGAAGGAGTCGATCCATAAAACGCGACGAGGCGGGGCGGCTTTATTTTTCGATTTTTTTTTCTCTCTCTCTCTCTCACTTCGTGTCGGAGCGACGCGGCGTGAACTTGAACGGGACGAGCGAGGCGCCCCGCGGAAGTTTGATTGGCCGCTCACGCACTTACGCCGCGATAGTTTAAATTAGTTTGGGAGAGTTGGCCCCGGGCGCGCCGGAAGCCGGGCGACGAGTGATTGCTCGCTGCTTAATAACCTGGGGAAGACGCGTTACGCCGCTGGGTAAAATTGATATTAGCGGTAACGAGTGAAATTCGTTTATTTTGCGTTTTAACGAAGCCCGTTGTGCGCGCATTTGCCCGCGGTTTATTTAGATGGAACCGCTAATAAATTTGCGCGGTGCGATGGTATTTTTAATGATTAATTAAGCCCTGAAAATTAGGAAGGAACTTACGATAATTAATTAATAACCGCTAATGGCTGGAATGAAGGGCGGGGCTAGTTAAAATGCGCATAAGTAGAAACAGATGGTTATGGTCAGACATGTACATCTACCAACTGCTGCGTTTCATATTCATTAATTACGATGAGTAATGCTTTGAAATTAAAACTTTCCACAATTTTTAAAGAATAATATGGGTGAATGTACATTCCATGTGATCCCAAATCACTTTTAAATAAGCGACTTTTTAAGTATTATTTTAACAATTAATTTTTCTGAGTAGAATCGTGTATTATTGTTTTTTAATTAAAAAAAATCGCCGAGACTTCAATAATAATTTTTTTAATAAACATAATTTTCTTTTTTTAGAAGGAGTATAAAATCTTTTTTTATCTAAGATAAGAAAGTTCTTGATGGGCTATATATATTCAATAATTTAATTGCGGAACGCTTTATGTAAAAATTGCTTGGAAAAAAATGTACCTAAATACTCGAAAGCTTTCAAGAACGTGAAAACACAGTTCACAAACGCTTATGATCGTCGTTCTTTTAAAGCGTCACTTTTAACGCAACCGTTAATAGTAAAACTGAGTCACTTCGCTCACGCGACCATTATACTCTCGCCCTCGTCTAAAGAAGACCTCGCTCCTGTACACACAATTCAATATCTCTTAATTAACTTATTACTCACGCTGTACGCTGCATCGAGAATCCCGCCGCTTCCGCACCGCACGCAAACAAAAAGGAAAAAGCTACGCAATCGCACCTTACAGCACTCGCAAATTCTTAGCTGGCATAATAGAGGCATGCTCAAGTAGTCAGTTAGTGCACGTCAGCCCGAGAGAAAAAGTACAATGCGCACAGCTCACGGCTTTCTCCATCCGCACTGCAACGATTTTTCCCCGGACGCCAATGGAGTCCCGGTGTTTGGCCCATTTGACGCTCAAATCTGAGTTGAGAGTTGCAGGAAATTTCCGGCCGCCGCGCCGGACTCGAGGAGGCCATCGCCATTCGATTACCGTAGCGCGGAAAAGTTTTTTTCAGCAGTCCTCGCTCTCTCTCTCTCTCCCTCGCTTTTCCCCGGAATTTTACAACTTTTCCCCGGACGACCTTTTGATCTCTCCCCTCCCACACGGCGTAACGAGCCTGCTCGCACCGGGCTTTTATCGCGCCTCGCAGGATTCTTCGGCAAGTTTAATTAACGAGAAGCCCGGCAACTTTTGCAAATTGAATCGGCTTTCGGCGGGGCCTGCGACTTAGTGGTTTCGGTTTGTTAAACGGAACTTGTTCCTTTTCGTCGGCTGCTATTCGACGCTAAGTGATGGCTGCTTGTATTATCGGGCCGGCGCTCGTTTGCTACTGTGTCCGTTCGTGAAAAGATAATCTTTGAGTTCGGTTTTTATTTCGTTTTTTATAAAGTTCCTTTTTCGTTGTAAAAAGTCCTATGAAGGAAGTAAATCCTTTGCTTTTGATAAATTATATCGACTTTTTATTAACCAGGTGAATTTTTCGTTTCTAGCAAGTGTATAAATTTTTTAATTATGCCTTTATATTTTACGTTAAAATCGTTTTTTCCACTTCATTTTAATAATTATGCTCTTTTGTCGGGAAACCGCATATATTCATTTTGAAAGCTATGAATTCATAAGTTCATTAAAGCTTGTTTTGAAATATGCGAAGCCAATAGTGGCTACGAAATAAATTTGATAAATCAATGATGTTAAAAACAATACGATCGAAACGTTTCACTTGATTTATGCCAGGAAACGGTATATTAAGATTCGGAAGCCGACAAGTTATCTAATAGACAAACGAATAGGAATAAATGTTTCTTTAATGCGTACAGATCGAATATCAAGATACTTCGACTATTTGCTTTTTTCGAACTCAATACTACACTTTTATTTTTACCTTTTTTTTATCACGGAAAATGTTTTTTAACCAAACGTTGCACAAAAATTATTGTTTTTTTATTCCAAATCAACGATAAGGAATATTTTACAAAACAACTTTTTAAAGATCCCGCAAAAAGTGACTCCCCACCAAATTCCAATCTAAAAGTAAGCCGTATTAATAACCAAACCTCGTGAAAAGACCGACTAAAATCGGGATCAAACCAGTCGGCGTGGCAACTCAATCGCCTCGGTAAGCCGGCGCGTGGCCCCCTTGCAAAAAGATAAAGAAAAAAAAAATCCTCGCGCGGAGGAAAGTCACGTGGCCGGCCTCCCCTAGCTCACCTTCGCAGGATTACCGTCACGCGCGCAGCCCAGAAAAAGTGAGAGAGAAAGAGAGAGAGCCAAAGAACCGGGTGATGATCCCCTGACGATGGGCCGGCCTCGAGGCCGCGCGCGGCAGCCGCGCCGACCCGAGGACACACACGCCAGCGAGCGTGGGAGACTGGTGGGACTCGTTGCTGTGTTCGCGATAAGACTCGTGCGCCCCGTCCTCGATCGTCGAATCCCGGAAGCGCGCGCGCGCGGACTAATTTCCACGTGCATATAAGCCGTCGGGGCATCGATCGGCCCGCGCCATATCCTCCGCCGGGAGGCGCGTTACTTTATGTTCGAACGGACGTTAAATTCGACGTGTTTATGTGTTGTTTCGTCGATGCGTATATGGGTGTTGCTGCGCACGCACGGCCACGCGGGGTAAACGCGCGCGCGCGCGCTGATTGATGGGGGAGAGTGTCTCGTCTTGCGTCATGGATTTTGATGTATGGATCAGGCGGCTACTTTTGCGCCCGGTGAATAAAACAAATCGAGCAATGAGTTTGCTCAGGTCCGCTGGACGTGGACTAATTAAATATTTCCCGGGAGATTTTTTTTTTAAGGAGATGAAGCTTTGCGATTGCTCGGCTTGAGGTGTTGACACGACGTAAAGGTGGCTAATTGATCTGGTCCTGAAAGGAAAATTATCGAAAAAAGAAAACAATGTGAAGGTGATAATTTTAAACTGCAAATTGATATATTATTTACAAACAGTAAGTGATCAAAAAAGAATATGAAAAAACTTTTCAAATCGAATTTTACGTTAGTAACTTTTGGTTTTATCAGCTATGTAACTTACTGGAGCCACCTTAAATATTTAGATTTTAACGTTAATTACTAAATTATTAAATAGCTTTGAAGGATGGACAATTTTAAATCAAAAACAAATTGATCTCTTAATTTGAAAAGAAAATTTCAAATATAATATATTAATAACGAGTGCAACTTATTTAAGTAGTAACAGTCGGCGGATACGACTTGTCTGTTACCACTTACGTAAGTAGTAACAGACGGTTGATGCAAATAGCCTACGGAAGTAATCAAGTTGCATCAATATACTGTTACTACTGCTGTACGTAAAATCACACGGTTGGTGCAAATTGTCTGTTACTACTTACGCAAGTAGTAACGGTCGGCGGATATGCCCCGTCTGTTACTACTTACGTAAATAGTAGCAGACGGTTGATGTAAATTGCATCAATCTACTGTTACTACTGCTGTACGTAAAATTACACGGTTGGTGCAAATTGGCTGTTACTACTTAAGCAAGTAGTAACAGTCGGCCGATATGACTTGTCTCTTACTACTTACGTAAGTAGTAACAGCCGGTTGATACAAATAGCCTACGTAAGTACTTACAGACAAATTGCTTCAAGCTACTGTTACTACAGCTGTAAATAAAATCACACGGTTGGTGCAAATTGTCTGTTACTACTTAAGCAAGTAGTAACAGTCGGTTGATGCAACTCGTCTGTTACTACTTACGTAAGTAGTAACAGTCAAGTTGGTTTCTTTTTTACCAACTTGTGCATCTTACTTGCTAAATGCAAAAATAAAATAAGTAAATATTTACTTCATTCTAGATATAAAAAATATAATTAACGGTGATTCTTATAAAAACACTAGTGAATAATAAATATAGAAAATATGCTTTCTTTGAAAAAAATTTTCGCTTCAAGGAAAGAGGTCAATTTTTTAAAATAAATCTTTGTATACATCGCAAAAAGATGTAAGCTTCGCCTTCGTCATTTATATAGGCCACCCTCCTTTTATATTTTCTTTCCACATTTTTTATTAAATTCAACACAAAAAAACTTAGATAATGTACGAAATGAGAACCTAATCTGAAAATAAATGAACTCATCTCGCATTTTATCGCTCGCCATCAGCAAAACAAAGTATAACCCCGAAAAAAGAAAAGTCGAAAGACGAGACACTCTCCGGCGGAGCCCTCCGTTTCGCACGTGGTCGATCGGTATTCTATCGCGGCATTAAATTTAAAAAAAAAATGAGAAGCGAGATGATAAGAGTCATTGGAACGCGTTGCGACGGCATTTCCAGGTGATAAGCTGCAACAAAAACATATGCACGCTTCAAATTACGGACACAACGGGGTCCCATCAGTTTCCCGCGATGCAGCGACTCTCGATAAGCAAGGGCCACGCCTTCATCCTGGTCTACTCGGTGTCGTCGCGCCAGAGCTTCGAGGAGCTGCGGCCGATCTGGGCCGTCATACGGGAGCTCAAGGGACAGGACATCTCGCAGATACCCATAATGCTGGTAAGGATCAACTGCATCCACCCCTCTATTTTTCACGGCCGATTGAACCGTCTTTCTTTCAAATATATTATACGTCGTGTATTCCGTAAGCTGAGCGCGGGGGAGTGGATTTTTCTATTTTAGTAATAAATTTTAAATTGAAAAAAAAAAAGTAAATTATGAAATGTAGTAAAAATACAAAGTGATTTATGATGTTTACGACGGGGATTTTAATATTTTGATATTGGAAAAAAATGTTAAAAAAGTGTTTCCTGGTAATGAATCGTATATATAATACATAAATAACACGAATGATGAATTGATTATTCAGCGCTCGGATATTAAACATCTCCTCTCGTAAAGTCCAACATTTAATGCGGCGTCATCTTAGTACCCATAATAACGTACGCAGTTTTTAAAACATATTTATTTTCCAATGATGGGATCGGATCGATATTAGGGTAAATCAACAATGCAGTAAATAACAGTAATTTACCTTCATTTTTAAATATTTGACAAACTCGAAATTCGATCTATTAGAAAGGTTATTTTCAGCTCTTCGGGGATTGTTATGAATGCCTCCCTTACACGCGCATTCTTTTAATATCGAGCATAGCTGGGATGGTTGTATCATGTATGAAGGGGAGCATTTGAATTTCAATGAGGCTGGAATAGCTACTTTGAGATTTCGGCGTCTTTAATGCCACTAAGTTTTTGTTTCCGCGAAAATGCTCCTCGCAAATCGAAGGCATTGAATTAGCAATTTTAAGATTTTAAGTGTGCTGAAACTTTCTCGTTAAAAATTCTTTTACCTTCGAAAAACTACGTTCTTTCCGATTAAAGTTTCGTAAAGACCGAAAGAATTTATGTTTAAGCTAACTTTTGATCCTTGCATACTTTAATCCAATTTATTTCTTTTTTATGCATTTTCGTAGATTTTAAAATCATTAAAAACTTTATTTAATTTCAACTTCACCTTTAACGATGCTTCCTTCATTTCGCGTAATCACAATAACTACTTCAACGTAATATACTTTATAATCAAATTTTTCTAAAATTACAGTGAAATAACCCTTTACAAGTTAAAAAACCAAAATAGGAATTAGCTAAGACAAAATTGCATTTTTCATCGTTTCAAAAACAGTCCTTCATCTCTGTACGACGAAACTTTTGATAGAATCAGAATTCAAGCGGTTGCTGGTTAGCCCCGAAATCTCTTTTTTTTCTCTGCAGCCCAGAGAGGCAATAAAGAAGTCGCTTTGTCCCAGTTGTACCGCGGCGCTTTTGAGTCACTGAGGGCGAAAACTACTTCCCCCCGACCGCCCTACCTCCGTTTTCGTTTCATCCACATGTTCGCGTGTATAGGCGCGCCGAAACATCTTGTCGCCTTGTTTAAGCATCCGACTGCTTTGCGAGCTCCCTTTGCCCGCTGGATTCTCATTGAGGGGAACTTTGTAAATCGAGGCGAACTTTCCGCGCGTATAATTCGTCGGCTGCCGAAGTCGTTTCCGACGAAACTTCCGCGACCGCGTATTATAAAGGATCGTTATTCTTTTGAGAAACAAAGGGAATTAATGAAACGCGACGGATAAAGTTTATGAAAAATAAATCGCGAGGGGCTGGTGAGAGGGGACTGCGGAGAATGAAGCTTACGATTGTTACTTAAACATTTATATTTTCTTTTCACTATTTTTTAAAATTAAATTTGTTTTATCCGCGATAAATTAATTAATAATTTTCTTAAAACAAACAACAATTCATTATTTTCTTTAAAAAACAAATAAATCCTTAGCTATTTCCTGCTCTTTAAAGATCTTAAATAAGCACAAGTTTAATCAGATTTCATCCTTAATTAAAGGCCCTCTTATTAAAGCTTAATTTGAATCAAAGGCTTTGTTTATTATTATCCCGCAAGAGTTCAGATCCATGAATGAATCTAAAATTCATCTCATAAATGCGAATTTCAAGTATATACCACCGCCGCTAGATTACGGTCCTCATTACAATGCCGCCCTCTATCTCTCGCCCCCTCATTTTCATTCGAATTTAATCCCTTCCTCGAAAAGTAAACAACCGCGCGGTCACTAAGTTGTTCCGGGTCTCTCATCCAAAGAAAAAAGGGAAAAATACACACGCCCGGCGCGTTCTTCTGAAAATAGATAGCGTAAATAGGTCGATGTAACGAGAAAATCCTCGAGCCCCTCCGGAGCTCTGCGCTAACGCAAAACCAAAACAAAAAGAGAGAGAAGGGGGAGAGGATAGTTGAGCAGGAGGAGAGGGGTTAGCGTCGAGGGTCACTGGGAAACGAGCGCGCGCGCGGAATCAAAGAGGGAAAGCCGCGTCCTCCCCTCCGTCGGCGCGGCGAAAAGAAAAGTGTATCCGGCACTCGAAAAAGCCCTCGAAAACTCCAATCTCTCGAGCGTCTTTTCTTGCCCCCGGGGCGACGCTGTAAAAGAGGCTCGATGCCTATCGACGCGGCCCCCGCCATGGGTACGTCGGTCCCTCTCACTCGTGCAGGATCGCACAAAATCGCCGAAATAGGAGAGGGATTTTTCGCGTTCGCGATAGCCGTCGGACTTCTCTGCAAGGGTTTCAAGGGGCGGGAAGGGGAGAGGAAGGGGGAGGGGAGGTGACCTCCGAGTCGCGAGACGTGTAATGGACAGTGTAATGCGGCCAGGAATTTTCTTTATTGTTTTCGCGACAATGCCGCGGAATTTAAATTATTGTCAAGAGGTTTGCATTATCCAGCGTAAAAATGTTATTTAATGAAGTGCCGATATACATTCTTGCACTAGCTGAACGCGGTTAATTACGTTATTATAATAATTCGATTCGATTTATACTAAAAATTTATTAATTCTTCATTTTTAATGTTTAATGTGTTTAATTTTTTAACGATTTAGGTGTACTAATTTAGTATTTAATAATTTATAAAAGAATAATGATCAATCGATCGGAAACAGGCAAAGAAAATAAAATAAATGCCATTTATGAAGACGCAGAGATTTTTGATAAATAATAAACAAGATTTTGTTAAAATAATAAATTATATTGTTAACGACGTTATTAAATAAGTAGTACTGCGTTTGCGAATAAAGCTGTACGGTCGATTAGATATCAGAGGAAAATAACGTGATTTCATGGAAGATCATATATCAAGTAGAATTGGTCGGAAATGGTCAGACGAGCAATGAGTGTGCACATTAGGGTACAGCACGTTTGCCGCAGAACTAGTTTCGATTTTCTGATAACGTTTGTATTTCTATAATAGAAATTTAGTCATTAACTACATCTCCACGTGACTGCTGAACTTTTTAGCTATATATATCGTGTGTACTTTTTTTATACTTTTTCGCGAAAAGAATTTATTAAAGGAGAACTTTCGTGGTTGCTAAAACAGATAAATTGATTGATAGTGTTATATAACGTTTGGTTATCGAATCTAACACTTAATAAATACATTACTTAAAATGCAAATAAATTCAAAGTAAATAAAACAAGTGAATTTTAAAAAGTAAACTAAAATAATTTCGGTAATATTCGTCTACTGAAATTTCTTTCAGTAATGTTGATACAATAATTAATTACGTAGCCAGAAAATTGAATGCAATATTTTAGTATTGAAATAAAAAGGCGTAACAACATAAATCTTATATTTTGAAATGAAATTACTAAAAAAAAGTTGACACAAACAGTAGCTTGAAGTAAACATTAATTTTAGTTCTCTGTCACAATACCCACGTACTTCGCAAAGCAAACATTACGATAGTACACAAAGCAACTGCGAGATATAATTCATGCAGTTCTATTAGTATAAAAGACAAGTTGACACTAAAACTAATAATGTGTTAATACAATGCAGAGCCTTAGCGGTCTATAAGTTTTGATTGTACGTACACACAAGGACAAACAGCGTTGGCAAAGTTTGAAGTAAAAAATGTCGTATAAACTCTTAATACTCATCTTGCTCATCCATCATCTAATATATATTAATAGTTTTTTAGGCTGTTTTGTACTTTTTTACTTTCGCTTTAAAAACTGCTGATCTTTCGCGACGTACCTGAAAAATGACGGCAAGGACAAAAAATACTGCGTTTCTTTTTAAACTCTACTCTGTCACGTCAATATTATTTTAGTACTAACGTAAAATTCTCTATGTTTGTGTATTATTCCTTTAGAGTTGCTTTTCTTAAAATAAAAGGGAAACTTATTTTCAATATTCTAAGAAATTGAAATTGACATTCATGGATCTTGAATTATTAATACTAAATGTCAAAAGGAAAGGAACTATAATAAAAATTAAAAATGATGCATAAAATCTTTTTAAAATGGTGATTGGCTTTTTATCAATTAATTACCTTTTAAATTTAACACGAAAAGTTCATTTAAGATCATGCATATCCGAACTATTTGGATGCTCTAAAACACTTCAAGAGTTGATTAAAATTCATCACGTAAAAGGTTCGGGTTCTCTTGGGAAGAAGCGTGAAATGAAGAACTAAAAACTCTAAAATCAAAAGAAGTTTCTCACCGTGAGGCTTAAGGTTAAATTAAAAAATGTAGCTAACTTTAAAAAAAAGAATTCATTACGTTTCCTTATTGCTAAATAAAAAATTTCAGAAATTTTCTTAAACCTTAAATAGCGTTGAAAGGCAAAGTGTAAGAAACATATTTCGTCTCGGAAAGCATTTCTATATCAAAGAATTCATAACTTTAAAAAAGTTAGAAAATACGAAGGCGGTATTTTTCAGCATGTAGCCTTCCATTTTATTTAAGAGCGCATTTTCTCCCTTTTCACTTTCCAGTTTAATTTATTCAAAATAAAACCCAAATTAAAATTTAAATTTACACTTTAACTTTACTTCTTCAAAGGCGAAGAAAATTATTTTTTAAAAGTATCCGTAAAAGATTCATCACGAAGTAATAATAACGCGAAAAGGAACTTTGAGACCAGCGCCTCCGAAAATGCGCAGTGCCCCGCGTCGCCGAGCGAGACGACGAAACGTTAATACGCCTAGCCGAGCCTGTCTAACTCGCGCTCAAGATGAAATGGGCGAGTCGCAATACTCGCGGCGCCTCCTCTGAAAATTGGCAGGCCGCGCGGATATAGCTACCCTCTCCTCGTTAAAGTGCAAACGCTTCGTTGAATTCATCAGGCGCACGAGATGCCACGGCAATTCGCCCCGTCCAACCAGACGCGGTCAAGAATTTAAGACTGGCGAATGCCCCGCGCGGCTCCGGACGCGTTGAAAAAAAAAAGCCAGCAATTTATTGTTTTCACAGTTTATGGGTCGGAATAACGAGAGCAGCGGGCGCCGCGCGCCGCTGAGTTTTGGACTTTACGACGGGAATATTGAATTTGTTTAAAAACGCCTTTTGTCGGAGGCTGGAATTACCTTGAGTTACTTTTTTTAATAGCTTATGTCGCGCGATAATTTATTCGCCGGAGACGCGCAGTACTCCTCGCTGTAAAAGCGAATTGGATAGGTTTTGTTTTCAAGAATAGCGCGGAGTAAGTAGGGTGCGTGGGCTGACTATGTCGAGTTTACTCTACTTCGCATTTCTAAGTAACTACGCTAAATCATTCAAAATTGCTATTTCGCTCGGGCAGTCGGTTTCAATTGCATTTTCTCGAAAAGTTCGAGTGAGCCGGGATTCTATATAAAGGTGGAAACGATGAGTTTCGCAGCTCTTTCTTTTTTTTTCGTCGGGGGAATGAAAAATCCCATGTTTTTAACTACTTTCAAAAGTTGTTACGGCCCGCTTTTTTTCGGCTTAAATGTCCATTTTATCCTGTCCCTCTTAAAGTTGAAGTTTACTGGGCACTGCAGAAAGTACTTAAAAGAACTCCGCGTGCAATCGAGTTTATTTACAGTAATGTTTACAGTTCTGACTTTATGATGCTGTTATTTTACTAAAGTGCCCGATTAACTTTAAACATATATTCACTATGGCTTAAATAAATGCCTCAATGGTTTTACGAAGGATTAAATGCTGAGCCTCTTACGACTCTAATTTTATAGTACTGTTAAAGGTATAAATGGAAATAAAAATTTTATCATTGGATTGAAATTTTTTTATTTACCAAATTGATCATTTTTAAGCGCAGAAGTGATTGTCTATAATTTAGTTTTTGGCGATTTTTGAATATTGGTTAATTAACTAATGACGGCGGCAAAAATCAGAAAACATAGTTGTAAATAAATAATGTAAATTACTTAAAAAATTTGTCTCCCACTTGACAGTGTACATAAGTTATTAATTCCAGGATATAAATTAATTATTAATAATTGTTATAACGCAAGCAAGTTCGGTTACACTGATTCGCTTTATGAAGTTTACATCTCATAAAATTTAACTGAGCAAACATTTTAAAAAACAGTGTTATGTTTGAGAAACAAATTGACTACCTACAAACATTTATTTTTTTATGAACCTTCTTTTATGTATCCTGCCGGTAGAAAACAAAGATCACGATTCTGCAAACAAAATCCATCCGAAAACCCCCAGTAAATTTTCGAAATCAGCTTCGAAACTACCTGGAGCATTGAAAAAAAACGTGTAAAAAGAAAAAGTGCAATCAATACAGCGGACCCCGCTCTCATTCCCAGCGGCTCCAATTTTCTCCGCGGCAGCGCGCCTCCCACCCTCCCCCGCGCCGCCTCTCCCGCGTCCAATCAGACGTTCGGCCCCCCGACTAATTGCCTGTGTGTGATCCTCAGGTGGGTAACAAGTGCGACGAGAGCCCGTCGAGGCGGGAGGTGACGATGAGCGAGGGCCAGGCGGAGGCGTCCAACTGGGGCTGCGGCTTCCTCGAGACCTCGGCCAAGACGAACCACAACGTGAACGCCCTGTTCCGCGACCTGCTCACCCTCGAGAAGAACCGCTCGGTCTCGCTCCAGCCCGTGCAGAGCAATAACACCATCAGCCTTAAGGAGAGGTGCGCCGTCATGTGAATCGCATCTCACGGCGCGGACCCCCGACCGACCCCCCTCCTCTCTCACACCCCACTTTTCTTTTTCCCTTACGACGACGATACTGGCTTCCCTCTCTCTCGCGCCCTTTCCAGCGTCGCCGCGCTATTACTTTTTAACGCCCGATTTGAGTCGGCGTGCGTCACGACCCGCGGGCCGATCGATCCCCGCCGCCCGGCGAGCCGTCCCGCGATGTTTACGCTATCGATTTTTTGGTACTGTCGGGGATTTTTGGACGGCTCGCGACGATTATATCTGGTTTTAACTGACTCCGAGCCGGTGTAATTGGGTCGCTCGAGGTGAATCTCGACGGAGACGCGGCACTCGGAATAGCAAGCAACGTTTTCCTCGAAAAATTGTAATCCTCGTCGGTTTAAACAAAAAGAAAGGAAAAAATAAGACTGTCGATCGATCGCGCGCGACGCGGAGGACTAGGGCTCGAATTTCCAGTCGTCGGCGGGTGCACTCGAGGCCGCTACTCGAGCGGCAAACGAGCGGCCGATTGACACCGGCGGGGGGTAGGGAGGGAGGTAGTCGTCGACTTGACGAGGTGCCAAGAGACGGCCTCTTTTTTGGCCCCGGCTTTGGCCAATTTGCCGCGCGCGCTCGCGAGGCGACGACGCGCCCGAGTTTAATCGAGTCGGCCAGACGGCACTGATTCGGCCCGGATCTCATCGGGAGGATGCGGTTAATTTCCGCTTGTTGCGCGCGCCCGCGAGACGGAGCGTAATTTTCCCTCGGCGCGCGAGATCGCGCCCCGATTGTCGAGGTGCACATCCGTCGCCGGCGAATGGAGTTCGATCCCTGAATCGCAATTCCGCGCGGCACGCACGATGTTCCTAAGATTAATTTTAAAGCGGATGGCGTCTTCTTCGCGCTCCTCGATGGATCAGCCGAGGGAATAAAGGCCCGAGGAAATCTCATCAGGCGTCCAATAAAGGAGGCGGCGAAAGCAACGGGACGGAGGGAAAAAAGCGCGCCGTGTGTATCTATCTGGTAGCTCGACGAATTAATTTTCCGCCCTCTCGTCGCGCGACTCGATCGACGATAATAAAAAAACAGAACGAGGTCGACGAACTTTATTTTTTCTTGTCCGATAATTCAAATCGATTTCACGCGCAATTTTTTTCCGTTCCGCCGCTTTTAACCGCACGCATCAACTACTGTTCAATAGCTTTGATTTTCAGTCCCTCCAGGGAAAAAAAAAAACTAAAAATTTTCCAGTCGAAAAATCCGCAGAAACTAGAAATTTCCTCAGAAATACCCGCGCAAATTAGATGTTTCTGCAGCCTTTTTTCCTGCGACTCGGTAGTTGCTACGGCGCCGTAAACATTCTCGGCCCGGAAAGTGCTATAAAGATTTTATCGCGCGGCGAAAACGTACCGATTACGCGGGCGCGCGCGATTAACTCGCGCGCTCCTGAAAACAAACGGCAAAGCGAACGAGCGGATTATTCGTTAACGCGCGCGCGCTCCGTCGAGATCGTGCGATAGCACGCGGCTCCGAGCGACCGAATCAACGGGGCGATTTGACGAGTGTAAAAAAAAAAGAGGCGAGCCGCCGGGCGACGGGAGAAAAGTCCGCTGGCAAATTGGCGCGCGCGCCCCTCGCAGTCGGCGCAATTAAACGAGCGGGCCGCTGAGCCGACCGGGGCAAATCATTCGCACAATGGAGCTTCCGCGTCCGTTATTTCGCGCTGGAGTCGGGCGACTGCAAGTGAAAAAGACAACGACGACGACAAAAAAAAAAGACGGCTAACTGACCGACCGGTTGCATTTTTTTGTTACTTTTAGTCTATATACACGCCAGTGCGATTTCCGCGGCGCGAGGACGTCGGAAAAAAGTTAGCGAGAGAGCGGGAAGGAAAACGATTCACTGTTACCCTTTTTTTCGGCGGCGATGGCGAAAAAAAAGGCGAGAGGAATGGAAAAAAATGCGTACCACCGCCATTCGGCTTGCGTAGTTTGCAACGCTAGCGACCCGATGTTTTTTCTTTTTTTTTGTTTCTCCTGCTGGATGAAAGAGAGAGGGGTGGGGTGGCATTTGAAAAGCCTTCGCTGTACCCTTTCTCTCCGATGTCGCGTTAGTCGCTCGTTCGCTTGTTTCTCTCTCTTTTTTCTTCCTTTTTTTTAGCGAACGCAGCTTTATCCAAAGGGGTGTTTTCGTTTCGGAGCTGCCGCCGTTGTGTCCCGTGACGGACGATCCGACCAATCGGGCACCGCCTCGGTGACTCTTTTCGACCAACTTTCGCGAGCGATTCCTGAAAAAAAAAAACGCGATTTATCGACTTATTCCGGCGAAAAATGAACGCGCTCGCCTGTAATTTACCACAACACGAGCGACGAGAATAAAATGATGACACGCGAGATAAAAATACGAAGTGCACATCGGAGGGAGGGAAAAAAAAGGCGAGCGAAGGTGGCCAGGCGCACTTGAAAAAAGCACACCGGGTGCGGGCGATGATGACGAAGCGATTAAAAAAAAATACAACGTAAGAATTGTTACCGAGATTGGTTTTTGTTGAATAGTTGTAAGAATTTTTGTAACATTGCTAATTAGAAGATTTATCATCGTTGAGCGTGCGAAAAAGTGAGGGAATGCGTGCGACTCGATGCGGACAAAACGACACGAGGAAACAAACACACCGGATAGTCTCAAGACCCACGAGATTCGAATTGTGCGCGCGACGAAAGCTGCGAATCCCCCTCCTTCGCGACACGACCAAAGAGCTTCTTCTCCTCCGTTTATTTTCGCCGCGCGGCTGAAAATAAACTCCTCCGCACTCGAAGCTCCCTGCACCGTCTAACGTTTAATTAATGCCGTTTCGCCCTATAAATAATCAGATCGATATAAGCCGTGCAAATGGAAGCGCGATATTTTCCGGAACGAATGGACAGCCGAGGGTATTTTTAATTGCCTCCCTGCTCGCGAAAAAAAATAAGAAACAACAAAAGCGATCCGTCCGATCGCTCGCAGCTTTCGTCGGAGCTCGAAGACCAAGTGGCCGGAGGATGAGGTGAACGAGCGATGGTTTTCATTCCGTAGCGGAGAGCCTAAACGTGCGCGTCTGTGTATCCACGTAGGCCCATGATTTTTGTAATAGCCGGTAGGAGGAGGCATGTCCGACGCTCACCGAGGAATAAAATTGTAGATGCTAGGCGAGTAGACGCATAAAAAAGAGATTCGCATGACATAATATACTAGATCACCACCGTAGAACCGCTCACTTCGCTCGATCTCTCGTCGACCCTTTTTACCTTTGTAAACTCGCCTCGAATGTATATCTCGTTTAACCGCGCGGCGGGCGCAGTTCGAGCTCTCCGTTTTTCGAAATTCCACGCGGGGAGCGAGGAAGTCGGACCTCCGCCGCTCCTTTTATTAGACTTTTACCTATTTATTGATAGGCAGGAAGTGCACAGTAGCCAGCAATACTATATAGCGGACACTCGATTTGTAAGCGAGCGGAGTCGAGCCGTTGCTGAATCGCAACGTTTTTAGCGATCTTTTTAACAAAAAATAAAACCGAGCGACACTTCGACGAGGAGGAGAAGGTCGTCGAGGGAGACCAGACGACACGGGGACTTCGCACCTCGGCGACGGTGTAGCAGCGCTGATTTCTTCCGAGCGAATATCTCCACGACGCCAACACCAACTCAAGAAGCATCGGTGACGATGCAACGCGCGGTATCCTTCATATAAATGCAAAAAAAAAATACACATGGAAATAGCGTAGACGCGCTTCGAAGGGAAGTTGAGGACGAGACGAGGCTGAGCGAGGCATATATACACACACACGCATGTGAGAAAAAAAAACGACTGCTTTGATCCTGTAGCGCATACGCGTATTTTTAGAGCCAGAAAAACTTACATATCTCGCATGATTTATTCGATAAAAATGGAAATATATTATACATAATAAAGTAACATAATGAAAATAATAAATGCATATTTAATAATAATCATGAATAAATATGAATCTAGCGTTTAAAGGTAAACGACGATGATTGACAAGTGGGGTGAATCTGAGTATGGCGATGATGCGAAAAAACGTACATTATGCATACGATTAAACAATTGCGCATGAGAAGAGACTAGTTTAAAAATAAAATTCTAACGTTCGGTTGTGCGAGATAAAGCGAGCTATTGATAAACAATTCAGTAACGTGGACACACGTTACGTCGTGCATAAAAGTTCATTCACAGATTATCGAGTTAAGTATTTAATTCTATTCTTAAAAATTTTTAGCATTGAATATAAAATTTAAAGCCTAATACTAAATAAGATAATATCAGTCTACCTAAAGTGTTTCCAGAGAAATTGTTTACTGTTATATATTGGTTAGACATAAATAATTTTTAAAAATGTTATAAACATTTTCTCTTTTTTAATCCATCTCTATTCTTGCACAATGGAATATGCACTGCAATAATTATCTGACAGAAAAAAAAGTAATGTTTCTTTCTCCATAAATAAACTACAAACTATCGAAACACTAAAAATACTTATTGTTAAACATATTTAAAAGATAGCAAATTTATTGCAAGTCAGGCAATAGTTGATCATCGAGTGCGCTAACTATTCTCTTTGTGAATTTTGTGAAAAAAGAAATGGTGACTGATCAAATAATGATACGTATTAAAAAAGCAATAGCTCGACTTTATAAGCTCGACTTAAAAATCTTCTGATTTTCGGGGCCAATTGGTGAGACGAGGTGGAGAAATACATCAGTAACTAAGGAGCACGCACAATTTGTAGCCGTATGTCGAGGGGCTTTTTTTTAAAAACTAATACGGATAAGAATCGTGTGCTTTCTCCGTTCTTACTTAAATAACAAAATTATAAAAGACACAGAGAAAATGAAAAAAAGTACAGTGAAATATCCTTCGAGTCTGCGTGTAAAATTGAAAAGGCTACAGAGTGTGATTGATTCGTTATTTGTACACTCAATTTTTTTAAATATTATATATAATTAAGTCCACATCCAGATCTTTTGACCTACGTATGACAAGAAAAAAAGATTATTAAGAAAAAACTTAAAAAAAAGTACTTAATGTAATTTTAAGTGCATTCATTGAATATAATTACATACAGTCTTTCACGATCAATAGACAAAATGTTATAGACAAGAATTATTCTGTGAATAATTTCCGTCTAGTTTAGCGTAATACTTCAGCCGACGATATACGAGGCATCTGATTTCCTTAATATTAAAATAAACAAATTAGCCATCGGACTGCGCGAACTGATTGGCGCAGTTCTCGTGATTTAAAAACCGGCGATCGGGAAATCGCCGATTCTTCCGTGTACTAATTAATTTGCCGAGCGAAAATAAAAAGATTTATTAATTTAAGGACCTAGAGGGTAAAAGCAGAATAAACTTGTACGTCTTTTAGAAATAAATAAAATTTATTAAATAAATTGAAGAGAGAGGAATGAAAAAAATACTGAGGCAATAGGCAGACTGTGAAAAAATGATTTTTAAAAATGAATTTTTTTAATAAATAATGATTCTGTTAAAAAAAATAGAAATTGATGCGCCAGTTATCAACAGAATGCGATAACAAATTTGAATGTTTAATAATTGTGACTAGTATTAAAATGACCCTTAAAAATTACTGGATATTTTAAAAATCATTTCTTCACAGTTTAAGGACGCGAGGAAGAGTATTACATATTATAGAATATACGTTGGTATACTTTTAACATTCTTATTGTACCGATAAAAGAACATTTTTTATTATACTTGTATTAACTGATATTTACATTAAAATACAATTAGTCAAAGTGTGTTTTAGAGATGGAAACAAAAAAATAAAAAAATTCATGTGCATTAAAGATACAAATAGCTGCGACAACTGTATATTAGCCAGTAATTTTTTATCTTTGCGCAAACAAGCCATCTGTTGCAAAAACAAAAACTTGTAAAAAATGAAGTGCACGCAAACTTTCTTTCGAATAACGTTGTTTAAACTTTTTGCGAGTGTCTTTTTTGCCAAACAAATCAATTTTTATTCTCGAATCTTTCTGAAAATAATTACTCTCCGATAGACGCAGTCAAACGCTTTTCTAAAGAAAATAAAAAAAGCGCGATTTCACTTTTGAATTCCTCGAAAGCGTGCGGCAATTAATGAACAATTTTAGAAAATTCGAGTACAGCAAATTACTCTCGTGATCTCAGAATATTAATTCTAACATCGATGAGCGACATCGATTGAACCGCGACGGACCGACGAGAAAACGGACTTGAGGAACGCGTACGAAACGATCCGACGGTTTAAAGCACAAAAAAAGCTCGCAAGTCACATACATATCTCCTAAACGACGATTTTCTTCCCCAGAAAACACAACAAAGTACAACAATAAGCTCGCAACCATACACATATCATTGCATATATATCGAAAGAAGAGAAAAATAATAAAACTCGTATAAATGATTATCAACGAACAAAGCACAGAAAAGCGAAGAGAGAAAGAAGCTAATTATACCGATATATTTATTATGTAATAACGCACCGTCGACCGAGAGATGAACAAAGAAGTACTTATTAAAAGATATATTATATATGATATACATAGCGAAACACAATATTTCACGTCGACTTATAATTATTATAAGACGCATTTAATCCGCAGGGAAAAAAATTATCGTAGGTGACGTTATAATGTAAGCGTATACAGATTTAAAATAAAAAGTGGAACTTAATTAACAGAATAAAATAAAATAAAATAAATTTGATTTCGCTGACTGGAGGCCGGATAGTCGTTTGTGTTCTTATTCGCTCGAGTCGGCGAAATCGCGTTGTTATAACGTTTGGAATGAGCGAAATGCATGAAGGGGACTTGTGAAAAGTGCTGGACGACTGTAATAATTATAATTTTCGCTTTTTCGTTGCAAGCGATGTTGGCGAATTGCCTGTAGCGGGATTTTCCTGCAATGAGATTGCGCACTTGGCTACACTGTCAACCCCCTTTTTAAAAAACTGTTTCGCATTTATAAAATCATTCATTAATAAAGATTACAAAAATTACTGTCATTCAATTTTCTTTTTATTCCACTATGATAATGTGAAACATTTAAAACGCAATTGCTTAATTTTTCTGATATAAAGTGATTTCTATGACACAAGAGTAGTGCTCGCACTACAAAATTTTTTCTTTGCAAGTAAAATTTTGAAAACAAATAATTGTGAATATAAAAAAGTGCGCAATACTCACTGTAAATAGCGGAAATGCGTAAGAGCCTGTGATGAAGCGCCGTTAAGCTCAACGAACTCTTTTCATTTGTAAACGCGTGCCATTGTCGAATCTCTCATGCCCGCTTTGAAGTGCGCGCGATGCCGAAAACTGCTTGAAAAGCACATCCACCGTCTCAGCGCCGATACTCGAACAAAGAGCAATAGGCAATACACCCGTAGAAATAATTCGTCAGACGACACAAAAAACAAATGCTTTACAAAAAAAAAATAAAGAAATCGACCGATCCCAATGCATAAAGCGCGTCAAAAGCAAGCCGTGCGTCGTTGTTGAACCGGACCATCTCATCGTTAGTGTAGTAAAGCGAAAAATACGTCGCAAGTGAAAAATTATAAAAAAAAATCGTTGGCAAATGCATTATCTGTTATCGTATGAGTGGTGAGAAGGAGAGACGCGTTGTTGGCGCTGCAGTTTGGTGCATAAGCGCACCATTGTCGCTTCTTCCGCGATGGATATTTCCACGTTAGCGTGTGTGCGGGACCGAAGACGTTAAGTGACGATGCGTACGGCGTACGAGGTAGAAATGCAAGATGTGCGTTCGTTGGGAGATTGTGCGAACAAGCGCGACGATAGCACTCGCGTGGTGTTGATAAAAAAGGGATTCGCCACGATTGGCTGAAGATTATTATTGATGAACAAATCTGTATTATGGATATGTAAGAATTATACAATCTTTGATTCTCGGCATGCACATTTGTTGCGTTTCTTATTTTCCTTTCCCCCCGTCACCTTTCCTTGCACGTTTTTTTAATCAGTTTTGTTGAAAAAATTTACACGCGGTTATGACATCGTAATTCGATTCAACGATCTGTCTATTAATCAATATTTTTTTAGTGCAAAGTGGTTGTTTTAAAATTAATTATTTTACTATTTATATTGTATAAGATATTTTTAACTTGTTCATTATCGCGGACTATTTCTGTGAAAACTTTAATTTTTATTTCTCTTTAAAAAGACAAGGTAGAATTTCAAATTTTTTGATTTTCTTTTTATTATTTTAAAAATTATCGATTGTATAGCTACTAATAGAAGTTTTACAAAAAAGATTTTCTTTCGAGTTTCAAAATACCACTTCATTTACCTTTCTTTTTCAATCAAACCAATTTACTTTTTTTTAAATACCAACAAAAGTCATAATTTTAAAAATTTTACAAATTTCAACACTGTGACGTCTTTCAAGATAAGTTCCTGAATTAAGAGAAACGATATACCACCGCAGATTAAGCATCACTAACTCAATTACCAGACCAGCGTGTCTCCAGGCACTGGCAACGCCATATTCCTCGGTAACGAAAGAAAAACAAAGTTAGCGGACAAAGGGTGGCCGAGTATCAGCGATACACGGAGAGACCGTCACCGTGGGTGCCCGATGCATCGGTGGTAAGTTATGTCGCGCAGACAAAGGAGGCCGGCCGCGAAAAAGGCACCCACGCACAGACTCACACAGCCGCGCGAAGGGCAAACAAGCCGCGGGACGAACCAATCGACGCGGCCCGCCGCGGGTCCATCCGCCCCAGAGGGGTTGGCCGATTGCGCGCACAGCTTCCGATTCTTACGTCCGCCGCAGCCACTCGTCTCGCGGTACCGCGCGTCCCTTAGTCGCTCCCGGCTTTTCGCGGCTCGCGCGCCTCGCTTATTATATCGTCCGGTGTTTTAGTTTCATTTGTATCGGCCAATCTTTCTCCTAAGATACAGATTTGAGGTCTAGAGTGATTTTTTTTACGGATGGAAGTATTTCATTTGGTGATATAGTTTATCGGTAGTGAACTGTTACTTACGTAAATAAAATTCAATTATTTTCAACCGATAATAAATAAAATAATACATACAAATTTTTAGACCGGAGTGTACTAATTTTTTGACCCTCGTCGATTTTCTTTTTTATTTTTGACACTAAGTAGGTACGTTTGATCGCTGAGCTTCTTCAACATGAAAAGAAAATGCGTCTAATTATCAGTGAACAAGAAGAGTAAAACAGTTTGGAGAGAGAATTGAGTAAAAAGAGATGCTGCGGGGTAGTAAGTTGAAAAAGTCGGAGGAGGACGAGGAGGGCGGCGCCGGCGAACCGAAGCAACGGAGACCGAAATGCGCGAGGTGCAGGAACCACGGGCTGATTTCGTGGCTGAGGGGCCACAAACGCGAGTGCCGATATCGCGAGTGCTTCTGCCCCAAGTGCTCGCTAATCGCCGAGAGGCAGAGAGTCATGGCTGCTCAGGTGAGTGCGTTCAAGCTGCCCCGAAGGCGACACTGCACTTCATTCGATTTCGATCGAAATACATCACCCGATAAGTTATTTTCTGTTTTCCTTTGGTAAATTTTACGCGACTATAGAAATCTATGTTACATATCTATAATGTGCAGACATAAAGATATAAAATTTTTTAAATAGATGCTTAATATAACAACTAATATATATAACTAAATTATTTTCTTTTATTTAAATTCCACTTTAATGTATCACTTCACTTTCAAACCCAAAATTGAATTTCATCCCACAAGAAACATTGAAATTTATTTATCATCAAGTTACATCCAAGTAGCCCACTGTAAACTGCTCGAGCGATCCATTATAAACAATACACTTGAGCCTGTAGCCACGTCCATCCGCCGAAAAACGCATCAATCGTCCTCGGGCCCTCCGGTTCTCCCCCGCGCGCTAATAGAAACATAACGACGAGAGGGCAAAAAAAAAGGATCGCGAGCCGCTAATGTCCGGCGCGCAACCGCGGCGCGGGCGTTTCAATCCACGCGCAAGGCAAATCCATTAACGTGACGCGCCTCGTCGAGTTTCATTTGTGTTTGCTCGGGCATTACGACACCCGATCCCCGTCGCGGGGTGGATGAGAGATGCCCCGGGTATACCGAGCCGCGCGCGCGCCGGAGACGCTGACGCACTTGAGCGAGTGATTTCGACGGCCGCCGCGGATAGACACTTGTTTCCATCGCCGGCGCGGGGGTCGCGATTTCTGGGGGGATTATTTAGCTGCGGGGGTATCGAAGCGAATCTATTCATTGGTTTTTATTAGAGTCAATTTTTGGTGCAGGATGTAGTTTCAATTTTTCGGCGGAAGTGAGCCAGTTCGAGGTACATTCGAATTTTTGTATCGGTGCAATTTTTTTTATTTATAATTTAATATGATTGAAAGGTGTTATTTATATAAATGTAAATGTTTTGTTGGTTTGAATATTCACTTTTAAAATTTTAATGGAGAAAAAAAGATAAAAAGAAATGTTTATTAGACATTTTAGAGGACAGTTAAAATTTTGCGACTGAACGTCGCATGAAATCTTGATTTTTCTACTTATTTTAACAATCCACCCTTATTTTTCTCTACTTCACCTTAACTTTCTTCGATTCATTTTATATTTTTAATTTATATTTGTGCGAGTCTGAAAATGTACATAAGTCTATTAATTTCCTTGTAGGTCGCTTTAAAAAGACAGCAGGCAGCAGAAGATGCAATCGCGTTGAGTATGGCAAAAGTAACAACTGGTCAGAAATTAAATCGGTTACCACCTGGCAAAATTTTTGGCATGACTGTAACTGAACCAGACACAAAAACCAAATCAAAGGCAGATTCTTCAACTACCTCTACAAAAACAATTTTTAGCGAAGGAAAAAGTGACGCGAAAAAGGAACAAAATAGTGCAGACTTGAACCTTTCAGTTTCTTCTAAAATATCGACCAAAATTTCGAAGGTAATGATGGTAAAGTGCATTTAAATAAAAATAAAAGAACTTTTTTATCTTCCTTCTCAAAGAAATTTTAAACAAATGCAACTGTAAAAGATTTTCAATCAAAGACCAACAATTTATACATAATCCTACGTTTCAAAGTAATTCTCTTATTTTAATCACTAGCACGAATAACTTACAAAAAACAATACAATATAAAAAGGCTTCATTATTTTAATGCACTTCACTGCCAGCAGTCAATAGTCGATTCAGAGAAAGCACCGTCGGAGCGCCGCTCCCCGGCGACGGTATCGCAGACGTCGGTGGAGACGCTGGCGCGCCTCTTTCCCGGCACGAAGTTGTCGGTGCTGCAGCTGGTGCTCCAACGCTGCGGCCAGGACCTCCTAAAGGCCATCGAGTACTTCGCCCGCGGTGGCTCGGAGCGCGCCTCGGCCTTCCGGCCGCCGAGCCGACCCCACCACGTCCAGGAGCTGAGCACCGGAGCGACGACGACGACGACGACGATGACCACGGCGCCCGCGGCGTCCCTTCAAATTCCCCTCGACAGGTCCACCGACGCCTACGCTTTGCCGCCGCTTTACTCCGCCAACCTGCACTCCGATGGATCTCTGGTACGCAGTCCACGTTTTATCATTATACAATGCGATACTGTTTATTTTGCACATTAAAACTGATAATTTATAGTTTCGAAAAAGTAATGGGAAACAAAATTTTAAATTAGTTTTTCGAACTTCTTTCGTATAATCAAATTACATTGATCAAATCACTTTGCAATCAGAGTAAAATTTCATTCTACCGATTTGACGTGTAAACTTCAAATATCCAAGTTCCTGATTCCTTATAAATTCACGAAGACGAATCCAGCAGGGCTGTTGTTTCGTGAACGTCGTCTCGGAGCCGGTGCCCAGGGGCCTGGAGGTGTGCGCGGCTGGATTTCCGCTGAGCGGCAAGCAGGCCACTTACGAGCGCAACTTCTTCGAGGCCGGATTGCAGCAGACGCAGCCGCAGCTTCCACAACGGCCGGTGTTTCACCTGCCCTCCTTCATACCGCGCATCCCCTGCGTGCAGCCCAACTGCCTGCTCTGCTACAAGTTCACTTGAGCACCTTTTCAAATTGTATTTGCTCTTTTCAATTTTTCTTTGTTGATAAGTTTATCACATTCAGTTTGTACAAAAATATCGTCGTTACATATGTTTTAAGTTAGTTGTAGAGTGCAAAATTTGAAATACTATCTTCATGTACTTATTAAAGTACTACTATTATAACTAAATGGGAGCTTCTATCCCGCTAGCAAATTTGCATTATCTTGTAAGTACACTGTCCGCATCCATATGCTCAAAAGCACAATCTCTAGTCCGTAACGCACAATTTTGCACAAATGCTTTGCTTATAAGTATATAATCATTAAAAAATCTGTTGAATTGATAAATGAAATTGTTGCTTGTTTTAGCTATTGCGATGATTTAACTATTAAGCTTTTATGACATAATATAGGATATAAGATTTAGCAATATGGTAAATAAAGAATCAGTGGATAGTTTCACACTTCAAATCTTTTAGTTAAAAAAAAAAGATTCCTTTAATACCCAAAATAATTAAAATTGCATATGTCAATTTTTCTAAACCATCTCTTTTTTTCAAAATGATTTTTATAGAAATGGTATGATTATTTTTTTTATGATCAGGAATTTCGCAAAACAGAACAAAAATCCTACAGAGGACAACAGAATAGCCTAAAAGCATAAAAGTGTCGAAAAGGTAAAAACGAGCGAGAACAGAAATTGATAACGTGTGTGCGCCGCGACGCGTACAATATCAAATATATAAGAAAGAAGAAAAAAAGAGAAGAAAAGCTGCCTTAACTTTGAGACTCCCGATTGAACGTGTAAACGTTGGCTGCAATACATATATGTACGCACAACCTCGAGGAGAAAGAAAAATCGGGCGCCGCGAGCGATGGGGGAGGAAGTATAAAAGCAATCGAGTTAGGAAGATTCGATCGGATGTATAAACAAGTGGACGCCCGCGGGGGGTTTACTTTAGCGATTTGCCCATCTAGAGCACAAGCGGGCACGAGGTAATAGAGCAGACGGAGAGAAAATACTGCGGTCTTAAAGCGTGACTTGCGCGCGGCTGTGCCGTGACTCGAATTATACGCCGCGCTAGAGGGTGGAACTCGATAGCCCAACTTTTTTTTTCGCCGAAAACTTAACTGAGGTACGCGAGCTTCACTGGACTTGATTATCGAATTCGATCGAGGTGCAGCACCGATAATGCATCCAATTTCTTCTCCCAACAGCCGCTTGGTCTGTACTATATATTTATTGTTTTAAATAATTTGATTTGTAACATTTAAAACGTTTAGTAAACTTGCGTTTACAAAATTTATTTTGATATACCTAAATGCATTTAGCAACTGCAGTATTTTAACTTAATTTCGAATTTAATTTTTATCAACAGTTTTTTTATTTTCGATTATTATTTGCAAAGTCGACTTCTAAAGAATCACATTAGAGAATAATCGGTGATTTATACAAAATGACTATAAAGTGATGGGATGGAGATGATTAAATGTAATTTCGGCGGAAGGATATCCTAAAATAACTAATGTTTAATTATGCCACTTAACGAAATCTTTATTTTTAAATTGTAAAAACATTATTGCCCTATTTTACAGTACTTGCATCGCTAGTATTAAGGTGTAAGATAATAAATGAATACTGAAATGCCTAAATTTCGAATCAAAATCTTATATTGATGTTTTCATTTTAAGAATACACAGTCATTTTAGTTTTCAAAAAACAAGAAATAAATACTAGGTCAACGAGATAATTACATCTTAGAAGTAATACATACTGTAAAAGCAAAAGTTTACAATGTGGACAAAATATAGAAATGAATTTGAAATATATTTTTACATTTTTTTTTGCGAACGCACAATGGAGGGCGGAATAAACTAATCCCGAAATTTTCTCGTTTATGATGTATACAAATATTACTTGCGAGAACGCGACTGTTTTTGCCCGATGGCATCATCCGTATAACGACGTAATAATCTGACTAAAATCATCGACAATTCACGGTTTACTCTCAGTCCCGCTTGAACAGATCTTTCGCCCAGCCATTGTTCCAACTTCATCATTGAAGCTGTTAGGTTTCATCCTAAGCAATTTTCTAATTTTCAGTGACCACTGCTTGAGGAGAAGCGTACATATTTACATAAAGACTTACGTTTCCATTTAGAAACGAAGGTGTGCCTTATTCTTGATTAGATGCCTGGAAAAAATTAAAGAATTAGTTACTTGCACCTTAGCTGAAAACTTTTTACTTCATTTTTTAAAGCAAATTTTAAAAGTTATTTGATATATATAATGTGGTGATACTTACTTATCTAAAACTTCCCAAAACTTCATAATAGCCGCTCTATCTAAATGCCTTTTTGTTTTACTTAGTTCGATGACTGTGACTGCCCAACGAGCTACATTTGCATCAAGACGCATCTCGTCGTACTTAATGTGAAATGCACATACTGAAAAAAACAACAAATCGTTAATGTTAAAAAAATTCTCATAAAAGAAAATATTAGAAATTTAAGAAAAAACGTTTACTTTTCGAAAAAATTTCAACAGGATTGCCATCGAAGGGCCAACCCTTAAACTGCCATTGAGGACCCATTACAAAAACTGCCACAACTCTTTCCCAATCTGCGTTTGTTAATTTTTGAGGATTATCGATGACTCGGTATGGAACAGTACCGCCCTCCTTGCGCCTCTGTAATAGGATCTCGTTCTCGCGCTTTACGCCTTGACTGCGCTTCTCTTCATTTGATATGTACCTCAGATCTTGCAGAATATCTTTTGCGTTATGCATAGTGATGAGAGATGTATTAGCGCTAGGGATGATAATGATGGGTGTTCGGCTCGGACGCTTGTTCTGAGCAGCTTGCTGTGGTGTGAGTTTGGCAGCTGATGTAGGCAATAAACCAGATGTCGGAGTTGCACTTGAATTTCCAGCTGAAATAATAATTAAATTAATTAAAGCTTTTGTATTTTCTTAAAAATTGGTTTGTTGCTATATCAAACATAAGCAATAACATTTGTTGTAAAGAAATAAAAATACATACAGACAGCAGGAGGAGCTTTGCGATTTGCTGGATTTGTTCCTTCTGTCACGGATTTCAATGTCATTCCGTGATACGTTCCTGTAGTATCGATGTTAAACTCTCCTGTTTCTTTTGTTTGACGAATGAATCTTTCCTGATCATAACGATTGTAAACTACAGGCTGTGGCATAGGTCTTGCTGGAGTAGACCGAGGTGTAACCATAGACGGTGTTGGTGGCATTGGTCCTTTCTGTCTGCCTTCTTCTCTTGCTTTAATACTCGTCAATATTGCAAAAATGTTTTTTGCAAACATCTGAAAATAAAAATTAAATGGTTAGTTTTCTAAAAAATTTATAAAACGTGATTTTCAATATAATTTAGAATTATAAAAAAATTTATCTACCTTTCCACTACTTTGTAAAATGGTTGTTCTGGTTCTCCATTGCCTTTCTCTAGATACAATATCCTTTGTATCATCAACATCCATATCCAAAATAACACGAAGATCAGATCCCATTCCGATATCATCATTTTCCTTGATAGTAGTTCTTTTTTTAGCAAGACGTTTTGCTTTGATAGCAGCAATCTTTTCAACTGACATAGCTTCGGAAAGAGATTTGATATTTTCAACTGTGACAGATGCTTCTTTTGGAGCATCCAGCCTCGCAGCCAGTTGTTCTTTGACTTTCTGAACATGAGTTTCCTCAAAGCGAGGTTTCTTTGTAGAACTACTTTCCAAGCCATCTTCTGCTGATCGTTTCACTTGACTGGGGATTTCAAGCGGCGCAGATTTATCAATAGCAGCCGAAGTAAGTGTTTCTCCATTCAGGTAGGCCAACAAATCTTTTCTGTCTGGACGACGCACAGCTGAAACTTTCTCTGCAGCTGCTTGCCGCACATACACTGGATGTGTAAGTTGTACATGTTTAAGTAAAAACAATAGACACTCAAGTGTATAATATTCTTTTGCAGATCCATCCTTTCCAGACCTGTAAGAAATCCATAAAGTTAAATGAAAAAAAAAACGACATTTAAACTGAAAAGATTTCAAAATTCCAATGCTATCAAAGGTAACCTCTAAAATGTCATTTAAACCAGTGTGTGGAGCTGGACAAACTCATATTTTAAGTTGCTAAAAAGTTGCTAAGATGCATTTATACAATACAAACATAACTTGTAAATGGAAAACTTATTTATTCTATAAAAATGTAATACATATGTGATACCATAAGAGGATTCTAGAAAACTGTTTAGTCAAGTTTGTAAAACTAAAATGTGATAGGAAATAGACAAAATATACAGAAAAATTTAAGGGCTACCCTCTAACAAGTGCAGAAATACACAAAAACGCTAAAATTCAACTGAAATCTGCAGTATTTAACGCCAAACCAGTTTGACAATCAAGAAGACGGGCAAATTTCGAGTAGCAGATTGCAGTTACGTACGAAAAGTTTTCGAATTAAAATTGGCCTACAGCAAAGTAGTAAAGGCTTACCCGTAGGTCATATAGTTGGTTTTCACATTTTTCGGCCAGGAGAACTCGCCAAATATAATTTGATTGTCGCGTTCGATTATCTCCTTCTTATTTACATTGTACTGGCGAAGTAAACTCAACGGATCCGCCATGTTCGCACACACTGATGCCTCTAATCGAGGCCCGCCGAGAGCTCCGGAAAGACTAGGTATTCGCGTCCTCCGGAGGAGGACTTCGAAGTCCAAGTTCCGCGAGGGGGCACTGACGTCGCTGCTCAAAGTTATACCAACGTCACGTGATCCAAGGTGGGAATT